>DWUN01001432.1:0-16651 GCA_018249975.1 Passova gellias | reverse complement strand
GAATTAATCAAATAATACCGCGGAGGTGCGGGACCGGCGCCCCCCTCCCGCGTCCCGCTACAGCGCGACCGCGTGGCTCAGTTGCGACCGAAACGCCGCGAGGGGTGGTGTTGTCGATCCCCACAAAATACACTACTTTTTTCGAAGTTCTCTGTACAGTTTTTGTTTTAAAGTTTCACGAGGAAGTTTTTGTGTGTTTAACCTTTTGTCCTGTCGAACTCGAAAAGTAGAAGACTGCATTCAGCGGTGTAGTTTATTGAGTTTTACGTTGAGTGTTTTTTTTTGTTATTGTTGAGTTTTTTTGTTTGGTGCAACGGTGCCGGTCCGGAGACCGGCGCGGTCCCACCGAGGTACCGAGCCTGGACGCGCTGTGAAGGGATCCCAAAGGACACAGCCTTTAGGTAACTATTTAGAAGAATCGTAGTCGAACAATAACAACACTGCGTCATGTCGCTCGGAGACCAGCGCTGTTTGTAAACAGATGTTTACATTTTAAAGATTAATAACACGCTTACTTCTATTATATTATATTAGATGAATGCAACGATTAGGTGAAAGATGAAAGGAATGCGCGGTTGTTAAATGGCACGGATAAAATACCACGTGCGCGTGCAAGAGTAACTGACCGCTTTTACTTAGAAATCGGCAATGAATCGAAGAGCAACGAACAAATAACGAATAAGGAAAAAACGTGAGCTAAGAAGTTTTTATTAACGGTAGTAAATAACTTTTTTAAAATCTTCATATATTTTTAAAGGGTAAATAAAGTTATATCCATGATAACATGAAAACGTTCAATTTAACAATTTATCGTATGAGGTTACAAATTACCTTTTCGCACGCCAAATACTTTGCACGCGTAGATATTATTGAATTCATACAAGTGGTCAACTTTATACGTCTTCATTATTTTATTTTAATACTACAACGAAGAGAGAAGAAAACCAGATATTACTTACAACCCGAATTGTAACGTAAATTTGAAAATAATTGTGAAAAATAACTGTTACTAAAATTAATCAAAGGTAATAAGGTAGGGATTAGCTCACTGAATAAAAACTTTAATCAAATACTGTTTCTTACTGTTATAAGAATTATAAAGACCAATACAGCAGTGCTGTATAAGATTCACCATAGCGATTATTAAAAGCAACCGTCTAGAACAATGCTGAATTAATTTATGGCCAGGTGAAACTCAATTACAAAGAGATAATTAAACCATCAAGGATTTATTTACTTTGAACATCAATTTTCTTTAAAATAAACCTACTTTTAATTAAAACCTTAACGAAAAACAAATAAAGAAGAGGAGGGAGCCAACCCTTCGTCGAGAGTACTTGGCGGGATCGAAGAATGAATGATCGAATTTGGGCTAATTCATTAATAAATTTTTGGGTTATACGAAATGAGGGGTTTATTGATGAGTTGCAGGAAATTTAATTAGTACAAATTTATAGTCGCGCTCCCATCAAACGGACACCTACAGACACTAGACATTTCGAAATGATGCGTCACATCATTACGCCTACGCTATTTACGACTTCGACTAGCCAGTAAAATCGTTAACGAGTTCAAAATTAATTTTTAAAATATGTCTAAGCAATATCACACGGACCACTTCATTTCATCGCCGGTTTAATTAAAAACGAGTGCCCGCCCCTCCTCTTTTCGGGTTGAAGTACACCCTCCCCGCATGGCCGTCTCGCCCCGCTTATATTTAGATAATTGTACAATCATCTAAATTAATGAGTCTCTCGTCCGGTCCTGACCTCCATTATTTCATGTTTATGCTATCCAGCGAGCGGATACTTTGCGACAATTTAATTACAAAAAAAAACAAGTTTCATTGTGCACATATCGTCTGTAACTATTCTTTTACTTTCAGGGACTTCGTCTTTATTATGTTACGTGCAGGGACATAAATTGGTTATGACGTAACAAAAAACTCTTGTAGTGAAATTCTTGATTTGTTCTAACGATAATCGTGCGATTAATCTCAAATCTGTTAAAATTATTTCGCGTAAGATAATAACTCATTATTAACCTAAACAGGATTTACACTCGTAATAAGAGGAAAATGAAATCATCAGTCTTAAGAAATATTACATATATGAATTGGACAATAGCCTCAAATTGAAAACTAATAAAGTTGGGCCGGTAGCGATTACAGTTGCAAAATTGTTAAAAAAGATTATGGATATTGTCCAATTTATAGCCGTTTGAAATTTACCTATACCGGCGTTTGTCGCTCGCAACTTTTTAATATAAAAGTGTATATTTGCTTGGGCGTTCATAACTCGCACTGTTGACGACAGTGATAGAGCTGAATGCAATTAAAAGTTTCACTACGTGCGTGGACGAGGCGCCCGCGCGAGAATATCCACCTTAATTTATGCCAGCGATAAGCCAACTTATGAGAGCCAATTAATAACTTTTTTTAGGTAAGACTTCCACAAAGTCTCAACTATTTTAATAAAATATTCAAGTTTCCTACGAGTCGATAATTGTCGCCTTGTGAACATGACTGGGTACCGCTAATTACACAAAGGTGAAAGGACAAAACAACGAGCGATGATTTTGTCCAAACTAGGACCCGCTTCCGATTTTGTCGGCTGCAATGGGATTACGTTTGTGATTGAATTAACGTACACTGTCTATCATACATTCACCAAATTAAATCCAGCAAGCAGCAACAGAGCCGCGGGTAGAGTGGGCAAGTCTCCCCGGAAGGCCCCGGGCGATCTGTCTAATGAACCCCTACCACCCCCGCAGCCTGATTTATTAACGAATTAAATGCATTCTACTGCACCCTCATGCAAATACACGGTATACGCATGTATAACTACACCGGCGATTAGTACGGAACCCTTTATTAATAAATTAGCCGTTAATCACTAAACCAATTGCAATCTCGTCATTTGAATTAATTACTATTCGTGATCACCGCGATGTGAAATCTTTATACTAGCAAGTTTTTTTTTAATTAAAAACTGACATGATTTCATATTAAGACTGTTTTCTTGGTCCAGTGGTTAAGAGCCCTAATTGCCAAACGGAAGGTCGTGGGTTCGATTCTCACAAAGAACGAACATTTGTTTTTTGTGTCTGGGTGTAATGAAAATATCTATAAGTATTGTATAGTATGGATATGTGTATATCAGTTGTATGGTTAAGATGTCCCAAGTTATTACTATTACTACATTAGTATGTATGTATGTAAATAGTAGTCTGTATTAAATGTAAAAAATTGAATTTTATTCTTAATTTAAAATTATGAGGGAGTATTATTTATTAAAGTTCAATTTTATTTAAGATTGTTTTTATAATATATAATTATGTATTAATATTGTATCAGTTACGGACACTGGTTAATATACCTTTAATTCATTATCTCTTACATACTTATACAGGTACCGATAGAATTGCGCTTGCTATGCTAATGAAGCTTGCTTATAACCATTTGGAATTGGTGCCATGGAAGTTTCGAAAGTTCTTTTGTTATCAATACTTAGTCGACGTCAATGGATGCGGATTTCGGTAATTAATCGCATTGGAAAGCCAACTTTGTTTGTAGTGAATATTAAACGTTTGAAGCGCTTATTCATTTATTATTGTACCTATATGACATTAGCCGAAATGAGTCTTATCTGAGTAGGTACTACATCTGTACATATAAATAAAATTGAAGCGTCTATTTGTGATTTCAAAATAACTATTATCTCAAGTGCTCCTAGTTATTTACATGATACATAAACACAATCAAGATTTTTTTAAATTTGGGTTTGTCTGTTTGTCCGGGCTAATCTCTGGAACGGGTGAACCGATTTTAATGGGACTTTGCTGACAGAGAGAGGAAGTTATAGGGCAAGACACAAGCTTCTTTTTAACCCGAAATTCCCACGGGATCGAAATCTACGCGGAAAACACCGCGAGGTACAGAAGGTACACAATAAGTATGATGTACATGTAAGTATTTTTCATAAATGGTCACTTCGTACGCAAGCCTGCTACATCCTAGACGGCACCTCACTTATCATTAGGTGAGTTCGTAGTCAAACGGAAGTCTTTTGTACCTATCTATCTACCTATAAAGTAGATCATTTATTTTCTGCTGAATAAAATTTTTACTACGTCTTCATAGTTCTTAAACATTTTTTTAATTGTTTTAAAAACATTTTAAAATGTATTAATCAATTTAAAATTTAAAAGAAGTTTTAAAATCATTTTGTAAATAATCCCATTTCCGCGTTCACAATTTCGTACGCGTTAAAATAATAAAGTATGTGTAACCTCCTTCCTTTTCCACTGCGTGCATATTACATTTCACGAAAGTCAGATTAGCATGACAGACAGACTTACTTTCACAAACAAAACAAACGTATTAATATAGATTTTTAATATGACAAGACAAAAATAAAATAATCGGAATTAACAAATACTACATGAAATGTATAAAAGCCTCTTATCATTTTTATTTTAATGACACTCAAAGATACACTAATTGACGGGTGTCATTACATTTAAATTTTAATTAGTGCAGATAATATAAGTTATTGATGTCTCTGAACCTCTGAATCACATTAACTGCATTAACTGAGCAAGTAGACTTTCATTTGTAACCCATACGTTATATGAATATTAAATACTTACATTTCAAAATAGTATCATTTTGTCTCTGCCTATCAATATGGAAAATAAACCTGAACAATACTTTATTTCTTCCCTTAAAACAGCAAGTTCAATTTTAATTTTTTTTATTTTATTTATTAAGTTTACCAACAATTATTATTATTTGCTATTATTATTACATTTTACGTATTAGTTATTAAATTACATTTAATATGTATATAATTTTATTAACAGATAGCGAACACTCAAAACAATATTGCACTTATTGTGAGTTAATAACCTAATAAGCTATGCAGGAGCCTGTGTGCATTTAAGTATTGAGCTCGGAGACGGTCTACTCATATTATTGTTGCATACATTATTCACCACCGGCGAGGGACGGCGCTGCTAAATTATTAAACGCGCGTTATAAACACACCACCCCCCTTCTTACTATCTGGCCGATTCTAATCTTAAATCCATTGAGATAAGTTCACATACATCGTAACTTTTGGGTGGTTTTTGATAAGAATATTCAATAGCAAACTACAGTTTGAAGATGATTACAGAATGAAATGTTCAATGTTTTACTTTTAGTGAATATGCTGATGAAAATATCATTGTTACAGTTGCATTCATATTAATATTAATCGTATTATCTAGCTACATTGTACATCGATGCAATATAAGAATACCATATTTTTTATTTTAGTATTGGATATATCCATGCTTCTAAACGATACGATATTACATGCAAATGTGATTGTCAGTGTTGCCAGATCAAATTCATAAAATTACCGAATATACTCGTACACACGGTACTTAAACATTTTATATTTAATATAGTTAATAATATATGTTTATTTATTTTTTGTTAATTTTATTTTATTGCTAGTATAAGTAAATTGTAATACATGTATCTGTTATTATCTTAAACATTAAAACTTTATTGTGTCATTGTTTGTTAAGGTTATTAATAAATATGCTATTGCCTTGAATATTTTTATCGAAAAGAAAGAAAGAAAAGGACAACTATTATAAGATGTACGGTTACATGTCGGTTTTATACTGCAGTATTCTATAAATATATTGATGAGATGATTTAATTTAAGAAAATAAGTAATATTGTTATCACAAGGCTAGAATATCGATTTGCTTAATAACCCCAAACACTGGAAACCCTGAGGACTACAGCAGAAAACCTTGCCTGTTCTAAATGAAGCCTTTATAACAAACAACTTAAAGAATTTATTATTATAGCTTAAAGAAGCCCTTGCACGTAATGTTTTTGCGCGTATCGTAATTGTTCATGACTCCACGTGTCCTGGTATCGTTCTCTAACTCGGACGGTAAATCTAAGGCCACTATATATGGATTGAATTGAAATTCTCATTGAGTCAGTAGGCTCAGAAGTACACCTGCTTTGATATCGCGCACGCCCTCTCCGTAAGTCCACATCGAGTCAACCGGTTTCGATTACGGGTTATGGCTACTAAAGTTACCAACAGATTCGTTTGGCGGAAGAGATCCGTTCTTAAATATTCGACATTGTTTTGTGTACTGCGAGGTAGATTTTTTACATTCAATTTACAAAGCTTTTTCCATTCTTAAATGGCTCGAACGTCTAGAGGTTAGTGAACCCATTGGAAATCGAACCTACGACCGGTTTAACAGTGTGGGTTTCTAACCACTCGACTATCAAGCCAGTCAAAATTAGTTTTTAATTATTTTTAATTAATTCCTTGATAGTTTTTATTGTAAAATACATTTACGATTTACGAGAATATTTATGTAACATCAGAATCCCATTGCGAACACACATTATGTGATATTCTTAGATTCCGTTGCACAAACATCCTTGTTATTTTTATCAGTACACGAGTACTTATTTACAAAACGATTATACCGATCTCACCCATTATTCCGGGAAGAGCCGATTTTAAGTCGCACACAAAAATAAACAGTGAACCACAGTTTGTTTGTTCTGCGCGACGGACCCCGAACTAATGATTGTACGACGAATTTGGGGACAATGAAACGACATTTTACCTCTCCAGCTTGTTAGCTGTCCCCGCGGGTCTGCGCGCATCAATGATGAAAAGAATACTCTTTTGATGATCACTGTTTATTAACGTTTTCATACACGTCACTAATAAATGCTACATCGGTGTCCGCGCCGTGCTCCTTATTGTGATACAAATATCACAGGTCAGTTACCTTTCAACCTATATCGACTATTTTGGGTGCCGATTTTTCATTAAGAATCGACCTAGTTGACACTGAGAACTGTTCGGGTAACTCAGTAAACGTTATCGGTGAATTTGAATACTAATAACTGCATTATTGAACTTATTTACTTACTTATAATGAATTCGCTCGTCGCTCAGCAATATTGAGGATTTTTTTAACTAAAATATTACGTTTGAATTGTAATGTGAACATGTTAAATTACAATGATGTAGAGTTCCTTATAGTAGTATATTATAATTACCTTTATGGTTTTTTTTGTAGACATTAATGTACAATTTGTGATGTCTGCTGTCCGTCCAGCTGCTAGCACGAGGACACAGAAGTGAGACGCCGGTGCCAGACAAGTGTTGACAAATTTATGTTGGCGAGATTGTTGCAAGCGGGGTCGTTAGGAAATTTATTGCCTTATTATGAACACTTATAATTTGACGTTATACCGGCCGTAAACGTTAGTGGCAATAATAATAAAGAAACCAGTAACAAAGTGCTCACTCCGCAAAAATTGGTGTTGGTATTCTGCGGTTACTATTAAAATTATTTAAATAGAGAAACAATGCATACGTTTCATAAATATAATTACTCTGCAATATGCACATGTGATAGGCAGCAGGGGTCGCCCATTTGGTCTGTTAAGTTTCAATGAAAAATAAAAACTATGTTAAATTTCTTCATAAATTATATACAACCACAGAAAAGCCATAGTAAAAATTTTGTATACAACAAAAATATTGAATTACACAAATGCCGAGTATCCACAGGTCCGTGTTAAATTGTCACGAGATATTGCCACTGGGAATCATTAATATCTATCGACAGCAATCAATTCAATTAGCAAACGATTGTCCATACGGTTAACAGAAAAATAACTTTAAATCATTAAACGCAGTGTTTATCTTTCAATTAAAAACTCTAACCAACTTAAATTAAAATAATAGTACACGTACATTAATAAATATGTCTGTGACAAACAATACAGCTGCCACCGATATAATTATAATTATTGTTGTGGTATGAATCGCTATGAAATAGAAAAGTTAACGGATACCTATATAAATAGTAGGATATGTGGGTTTAACATTCCGATAAATGTTTTACTAATCTTGGATGTCCAATTTTGGAAAATGCATCAATTTGTGATCTTTCATTAAATCTGTAAAACAAGGAAAATATTTAAGCAAATATTAAATCTGAAGCAAGATTTCTAAGCTAAATATTTCCAATATTAGTTACCTACATGCTTAATAAAATAACCTGTCTGGAGTTAATAAGCTTGTTATTTTATAACCAAGGTTGTCTATTATAATACCTATTAATTTTAATGAAAACCATTATACTGTAAGAACACAAAGTACAAATTTTAAAACTACAAATTCATTAAAATATTACTTATAATTAAATGTAAATAGGATGTTATAGTTAAGAGAGAGAGGAAAAATCAAAATGATGAGATTTAGAAAAAGATGGAACATGTCCTTAGTAATTGTTGCGTCGTTGAATGACACCATAAAGGCATGTCAGAAATTCCTTATTATTACAGCTATAAGATTGAAAGTTGATTGAGATAGTTGCGCTGGTACAGCGCCGCGTGCGACCACCATGTTATGCGAGTCATCCTTTTTGATTGTAGAGGGCATTCTGTGTCGTAATTGGTAATAATTATTGTTTAGAGAATCGTTTATTATATATTAACCGGTATAAAATTCATATCACGAATGTCATGATGATATTCGTTCGGTGTATGATAACACTCATAGATTTTGATTGGCCTTTATTAAAGATTATAAGATTATTACGTGGCTATCAGGAAACGTTAAGTGTCAATTTCAGTCGCATCAATTTCCAATTTAATTACATATGACCTTTTTGTTAAATAAATTTTATGTAAACCAATAACATAACTTTTGTTTTAAGAGATCTTCGAACAATTATTATAATTACAACAGATATTAAATACTTAGTGTTACTGGTTCCGTTTATTAGAACTTGTTCTTAGTTTATTTAAAAAAACAAACTTACATCTGTCAAGCGTATCTATGGTAACGAACGCCTAAAAACCAGCAAATTATAAAAGAACACCCGTTGAACAATATTCAAAATAGGAACAATTTGAATTCAATATAATATGCAAGTGAAATATAAAGAAATAAATTTATATTTATAATTTTTCGCTTTTAATAAATATTACTTGAAATAACATTAAATGTAGAAGTTATTTTGGCGCGTTACCATAGTAACAAGCGCGAGACAATTTTACGATTGCAAAATATCAACTTGTATCCGAGCGTAAAGCAGAATATTTATTGTATAAGAATTACTGTTTAAAGTCTACATATTACACTAAACTTTGAACTTACACGATATCGATAATAACAGTAAAGAACAAGGGAAAGACAGAGCCCATATATCACCGGTTGTCATGGCTACGGGCGCACCAAACAACCGGCGTGGGAGCGTACAAACACAGCACAAGTGGGTACCTATAGCTGGACTTGTTTTACGGCAGGTAAGAAGAAAACAAAATGCATCGGCGGAATCAAGGCACTGCTAAACGAGATAGCTTACAATGAATTTATTCAGGAAAAACTGCTAATTTTAAACATTATATGCGGCAAGTACAATACGTATGTCACTTGAAGACAAAGAGCATTATACGACAAGATGAACCGTGGCCATGGTGTTTAAATTAAACAATAGTATTATAAACAAATACAAGGGGACTGGACATTATTGTATTTCTATCTTTTATCTTTATTCCTCTTCACTTTAAAGTATGCATGTAATTGCTCCGACGAAATTCAAATTTTCCAGTCCGAAGTTTTAAGCAGGGTACTGAAATTAAGTTTTAATGTAACTATAATGATTGATATCGAATTCTCCAGACACATTGTCACCATCTTCCAGTGAGCCCAAGATAACGTGATGAGGCGCCAGCGTAGGCAATTACCGAGTGACTCAGCAGTGCTTTGTTCCGCAGGATCCGCGAACAAACTTGTTATAATTAATTTCGTGTCTCGAACAAGCCTCTAGCCGATTGTTATCTACTTAGTTGCTGTTAGCTCCGGACGCCCAATAATGAAGCAACATATAGTTCTACGAGTTACGGAAGATGCGAAAGGACGTAACGAAAGCCAAACAATGGACTGTACTTTAAAGTTTTAATAAATACATGAATTATTATATAGAATGTAGTGAAATATTATCTAGTCTTGAATATCTTTAGAAAGCATGTCATAAAAACGACAAAGATAAAATCAATGTAATTGTAAATCGCAATACGTTTAAGAAATTATTCAATTACCATGTCGCTAGTGACGAATTATATAGAAAAAAAATCCCACGACTTCTCGTTATTTGTCTCATTATAACGAATTTATGTGTGTGTAAACAAATAAAAGAACCGAAACATAATATTCAGTTACGTAAAGTTAAACCGCGAAAAGAATGATAAGGTAATGAAACATTTCGTTCGCCACAAGCAAGCTCGGCTATTTACGAGCAGTGCACGTCCATATATCAATCATAGTGTGGCCACAGGAAACAAGCAATAAACTCAGTAGGCCTGCATTACTACTATTACTGGCCAGCAAAATGTATGTCTAGTGTAAACAGCGCTACATGTTTTTACAAGAATAACTAACATCTAGTAACCGATTCAATCTAGTCGTACAGCTTTTACTAACTTTCACTGGTTTCAATTAATAGTTATTTCGTGCTAGGGTTTCGCGCGAGATAATTTACTTAATACTTGTTTAGTTATATAATCACTTTGATTCCCCATTTTTTTATGCATTTATTTATGTATTTTGTTAGGTACGGGCAGATTTAATTTCACGACATTACTGGCCACCATAACATATGTCAACATTAGTACTAGGTTCTATAATAGAACGCTTAGCTGATTGGAATTGATGTACATACTTACATCTTTAACAGTTTATTAAACACTTTCAACAAAATAGTGAGTCCGTTTGTGGCCGTGGGATTACCTTGTTGCGGTTTTAGTTGTTTCTGAGTAATATCCACTAGTCGTCATCATTTCAGCCATCTGTTGCAAATTAGTGTTTTTATTGCTAATGTGCTAAAATCGTTTGGAAATAAATGTGATTTATTATTCCATTAAAACTGTAACTGGCTGCAGACATATTTACATACCACGATTAATTACGGATTTCTTATATACATGCTCTACTGTATAAACCCTACAACATGGTCTGTGGATTCTGGAATATCTACTGGTTATCTTTTCACCTATGTGTAAATGTCCTTAACTGCGACATTGTAAATATACCCGTCACTTATTTGAAATGTCAGTGTTGCACCTGCCTTGTTGCCTGCCGCCGAAACCTTCGTAATAAGGCATCGCGTGAGGACTGAGAGGGCGTTCCCAAAAATTGAGACTGAGATGACGCAGCACCTCAAAATGCCTTAAGTAAACACATTTTAAATTTTTCCACTTAACTACCTCTTCCAAAGGGTTTTCGTCGTGGATCCGCGTTAATTTCGCCATGTCATCGGGAATTTTAATTATATACAATGATTAATTATATGTAACGAGCAAAGAAAGGGGGAGCTGGTTGATTCGCTGATTGATGAGGCCTCCTTATTCTTGCGTCTTGGCTTATTGTCTTGTGTTATTATAATATTAATTGTGACTTTTATCGTCATATTTTGTTTCATTATCGCCGGTGTAGATTATCTAATTTGATTTATTCGGCGCTGAGTCACTACGCTTATTAATTTAAAGTAAGCGAAGACAATGGTGTTATACGCTCGCTACGTGCTGAATCATTCTCGATAACCTCCTTATTTGTAATTACCCTCCGAGGTTTTTCATTCCATTCTCAATTTAACATTAGTATTGTAGCTTGTGAATAATCTTGCTCGATAACACTATTATGATGTTTTATTAGTTGCACTTCAGGGTCGTCCTCACGTGGAATAAAGTAGATTTTGGGTATTTGAAGCAAATTTTTATTTTCGACCATACAATTTTTTTCATTTTTAACTTCAAAAATACTGAAGCTGTGTACGAATTGACAACCCCTGTTTCATCCCTTATAGGGGTCGCAGTGTAACATTCCATAAGAATTAATCTATTCAATATAAAAAGAATTATTCAAATGCGACTCGTAGTTTTAGACATTAGCATGTTCGAAGAAAAAACCAAAGTCTTCCGCTTTATTGTATTACTATAGATCAAAGTCTAATGTTTGTTTTTTTTAAATTTATCTCATTATTATGTACCTACATTTATGTAAAGTTTTACCTTAAGGCAATAAATGCCACTCGCAATTAAATGGAAATAACAACGTATATAATTGGATCTGTACCCAGAAATGGGCGAGTTAAGGCTAATGATCGCAATAATTTAATGAGAGTTGCGAACGCAGTAGGATTAATGTTGCAATATAATAATTTCGCGTGCAAAAATATCGTATGGATAAATTAGGATTTACTTCAACGTGACATACATACGTAGACTTTTATATTGGTGTGGATTTTAAAATAAGCATTAAATATATATGTACGTCCAGAAACTACATGAACATGACTAAATATATTCAGTCCTTTAAATAGTTTACTTCATATCTACGTTTATTTGAGCACAAAGTTGTAAAGACATGGCTTATCTACAAGTACGTCTAAACACAATGAGCCATCTGTTAGAGCTTGGCGACTGACGGTATCCATGACCTATTGACAGAAATACATTCGAATGCTATCTATGTAAAGGACAGAAGAACATTGAGACAAACAAGTCACTACGAGAACAATTCATTTTTTTTATTAAACAGCTATTGTTTTGTTTATACATTTCTTAAATTTCATATTCTGTAGTAAGGCATAACGAAACATAACGAAGTTAAAGCGCATGGCGATACAAACTAATACTCCTGTTTATTTTCGTCGTAGAATTCAGTTTTATGCGAATAGCGGGAATGCATAAAATGAAGTGTTGAAAATAGTTAATAAAACGGCCACCAGAAATTTATCTCTACCACAGATACAAATAGATTATTGTAAGTGCTAGCGCAGAGTATAGATTATTAAACAGGATATTACGTTCTAGATTTAATTCTGCATAGTGATCTGGGTGAGTTCGTGTAGGTATTTATACAAAATCCGCCGGTTCCAGCAAATTATGCGCATTCGTTCGCTTGTGTTTCAAATTTTGGACAAAACACCACGGCCCGGTATTGGGACATCGCTCCGATGTCAAATCCCAAACGCGACTATTGCGATACAGTTTTTTCGCATTGAATTCGCAAAGACGTAACGAAATCAAAGTCCAATTTAAATTTATGCTTTTGAATTTGTCTCTATAGAACGTTTGCAGGTAATAAACCGTTTCTAAAACGTTGGAATGCTATTTAGTCGACGGCTAAATGTGTTCGGTTCAAATTACGCTAGTATTTCCCACGTCACTTTTAACCGTCTTTTGTGATTTATCTAATCTTTTCCAGCCGAAATATTTGCACGCTGATAATAACATGGCGAACGACCTATTAAAATCACATCAAAAGAGTTCTAACGTAACATCGTAAATGCCTATTAATAAAATTGAAACTATTCGGTACACATTTTTGTGAAATACAATCATTTTATCATTAACTGGCTGTTTCGGTTAAAACGTATAATATACGTATATACGAGTAGCATATTAATAACGTAATAAATTAAAAAAAAAAACAGGAGCAAAATAGCATACGTGCTGTTTTTCTGGAAAAATGTATTTTTGTAGTTTTTTTGTAAAAAGCGAATTAAAATAAGAAACCCATCAGTTTCTGAACGGCGTTATAAACGTCCCCATTTGGAATCGTACAAATAATACAAACTCAATATAAACAGCCGTACGTTCGCCCCGCGTTCCAGCGGAGGGTGTCGTCCAAATTGGCAACGGTTCACAAGGGTCCTTCCCATACGTTAAATACGCAATTGGAACTCGCTACAATCACCCAAATGAGCTCCACTGAATGCAATCAATTACGCATCTTTTTGGCGTTGGGGTGACGTTCGTTGGTTCACTAGGTCACTGCTCTTATGACATGATATTACCTGATATTTGTCGATATCTACGCCCATTTATATACGAAGAGTACAGATTTGTAACAAATATCCACTTTGGAGTAGTTGAAAGATCGTGAGGTGAATGAACTCATTAATGACTAGGAAACTGTATGCCGAATTAATTCTGCTGCTTCACATTTAGGGTGACTGTGATCTGTTCTCTGGCTTCTGTTTATGTTACATTTATGGCACTACGCAAGCATACAGTACTATTTATATGTTTTACAACTTAACATCATGAATAGTATCTTTATTGTATTTGTATAGTTTTTACATCCTAATTCCTACGTTCACCTTGGGTTTTTCTGTTGGCTTTTCGCTTTTTCTGTATATTTATTAAAGTTTCTATATGTATCATCGTAATTAACTGTTAACATCATTTTCAAAAAAGGACGGCACTCAGCCGAATTGATACAATCTTGTTATACGAGCAAATAAAAAATGTAGTGTAACTATATAGAAAACAACTCGTTTAATTGTTATTCTAACACATGCACGGTATTCGTAAAATGTTTTAATAACAAATGGGTCCGTTGTCGAATTATTACGTCCCTCACTTGTTTCTGCTACCGCTCATCGGTGTGAACAATGCGTGACCTGCGCCCGCGCACTTGTACGCTTCGTTACCTGTTCATGAGTACATTTTCAAAGTTGTAACAATGAGATTTAATGGAAAATTTTAATTTAACCACTTTCCAGTTTCTTTTTTCGGTGTTTTAATGTGCTCTGAGGATATGCAACCGCCGTGGAACGCTATCAACATTATACCTACTGCGGTGTAAATTGAAATTTAAATTAATGTATATCCATTCCAAACGTTGAGATATACATCTGAAAGATAACATTATTTTCCAAAATCATTTATAATATTTTCCCTACTAAATGTATTCGCTGTTAAATATTTATTATTGTTTGGCGTGGTTACCTATTACATATTATTATCTCTTAGCAATGGCTATCTCGTATTATTTGCCCTTAATATTATAAATAAATGAATTGATTAATATAAGAAAATGTTGTACAATATTTGACGACATATCAATTCATCGAATAGACAGTAAATTCGTTGTGATACATTATATTGGACAAACGTTAGAGCTATCAGTATTATTTCGTTGATTATACTATTTTCGGCATTTTGTAATATGTTTGAACATAGCCGGAGGGTCCGGGAACTGTAAATATAACGCGTCGGAACCCATTTGACTTGCTTTAATAGATTCCCGTTAGCTCTATAAACCACTTAAGTTTAGAGGACGTTACGTCCTATTTATCTGCTTTACTATCTTTATAAATAAATTTTAGTGAAGACACAATTCTGTTGCAGTCACACTGCGGACACTTCGTTACGATATTTTTTGGTTCATTTTGAAAATGTTCGCTATGATTTCTCCCTTCATAAATTATCTGGTAGCTATTAGAATAATAATAGTTATTGGCGTCAGACAGTCTGAAGGGGAAGCGAAAGAGGCAGGGAATTCTGCAGTGATGCTCGTTAGCTTCACAAACATATATAAATTATTTTTATCTGCCAATTTACCCCAATCGGCTCTATTGTAGACGCGGTGACAGCTATCGTATTGTTAGAAGAATTAGCTATTTTTCACTGAGAGGGGAGTCTTATCTACTACATTATACGTTAATAACAGCTAATGGTGCGATATCCAAAAGCATAATTCATAATGATTTTTAATATTGACTAAAATATTCATGCTTACATCGTCGTTTCCACGCACCCTGGACTTTTTCGTCGACTGATGATTCTATAAATATTCTGTTTTAATTTAGCTAATGTATAAGGATTAATGAGGTTATCAAGTGTGAAAAAACTTGTTCAACAATTATTAAGAGTATATTTTTGGGACAATTATAACGATTTACACCGCGGGCCGGCGCCCGAGCGGGGCAGCCGCCATGCGTGTCTCCGGTCTGACAGACAAAAGCCCCCGTTTAATCATTGCCGCCCCAAAATTTATTTACAAGTTAATTTAGATTACAAATTAAAAGATATCGCATACCAACTCAAAATATATTCAGTATAAATTTTAATCTTAATAGAAAACTATTGTTTGTTTAGGAAAAATGTTTTGGTTTTATTTTTAATTGCCTAAAACGAAATTTGCCTTTTAAAAACAAAAACGGCGGTTCCGGTGCGAAGCGAGTCGCTAGGCATATCTCCGGGCCGCAACACAACAAAGCGGTATCTTATCGCCGTCCCATTCCGATGAATTACCATAACTCTCATTTGCATGTACCGACGCGCATTATTTACGACTGGGAGATGACGGATTTTCTTCCGCTCGCCGCGATAAAGGCCCTCACGCACTAGAGCGTTACACTTTGTTATTAAAATTATTTAACGGTAACGACTAAATTGAAAAGCAAAAAATATCAAAACGACAAATTGGTTGCACCGTTTAGTATCCGTTACAAGTGTACTGATTTTATGTACGTACTAGCTTTTGCTAGCAGCTTTAGTCGCGCAGTAAAAGAATTTTCAAAAACTATAAAAAACAATATAAAAATCTAAAAGCAAAATTTCTGGATTTTATATTCAGCAGTTTCGGCTGTGTCGATCTCTGGGCCAGTCAGTCAGTCAATTTACCTGTATTATATATACGAGTATAGATGTGTATTCAAATAAGGGATTGCTTTCATGTCTTCAGTCTCTTCTGTTCGCAATCAACCATTTTCTTTCACGCTTATTACTCACAGGTGATATTGG
>DWUN01001431.1:0-16657 GCA_018249975.1 Passova gellias | reverse complement strand
GTTTTTGTTCAATGTACACAATTGAACTCTTCTACAGTTTTATTATATGTATAGATATAGATATAGATGAAGCGAATACGTACATGACAAGGAATATTCGTCCATTCATTCCATTCCATTCCATTCGAACATTCGTCAAGCCACATTCACATTACGAGAGGACGAACATGTCAGCAGTTGGAACAATAAAATTATCGACGGTAACCATAGACATTAAGATTGTCTAAAAATTAGCTGTTTAGAATTCAAGCACGTGAAATATTCGATTTAAGCTCCTAGTAACAATATTACAGCGTATACTGATGTTTGTCAACCGGTAACGGCGCGAGCAGAGCCGCGAGGAAAAGCCAGTACGAAAATATGAGATACCGGTTGTAATGCTAGTCTGAGATAAAAAAAATTATATGTAGCCAATCACACGTGTAATTAGAATTGTTTTTTTTTTAAGCACGCAGTCTCACTGTCCGTAATCAGAACGCATCCGGTGATAATTCAATGCGCGATGCACGTCTACTGTTCATTATTAGGGTAATTGTATATGTACCATTAGACATAATATAGCACTTTAACCAACATAATTTTAATTACGTACTATAACATAATTTATGGTCGCGATCTCTGCATACATTAACTTGGTATATCAACGAAATGTTTCTTGTTATATAAGTACCGTATTTTTTGATATTCGTTGTTAAAACAAAGGTTTAATTTGAAGATGAATAATTTTTAAAAAGTTCCTCAATTTTTTATGTTCGTGTGGGGGAAATTTTTTATCCAGCCAGAAAGGAAATGGAATTATATTAAAATTTCAGATATAACTTACATAATTAAAAATAAAATAAATTTCTAACCACTATATAATAAAATTAGGTATGAATTAACTTTATTAATTTTTATTAGGGGTAAATTAAACATCGTTTTATTAACTTTTCGTCGGCAACCTTATTTGATATTAAATTCACTGTAAGTACTAGTATTAATCTTGCTCTTAAATAATTAATAATAAATAAAGAAGAAGCTTCATCAGAGTAAATACATTCTAAGATGAAAACGGTCAAAAAAATTATTATAGATATTGGTAAAGCAAACTAGTCACTTTTAAATGTTATCAATCACTAATTAATAATAAGTGTGTGTAGAAAATTATTACAGGATTTAACACGCGAAACTTTTAATGAGAATAACGAAAAAATTAAAATATGAATCAGATTTTAATCACAGTTACCCGTGTTAGGCACTCAAGGTCATTAATGTTTATATAAAAATAAAAGTTATCAGGACTAACCTCTATTTTGCAACAGCGTTGTTGTATTGTCCACGGCCATTTTAAAATAAAAATGTGACACAAGCTCTACTTATTATTGCCAAAACGATACTCGGTGTTAATCGTTTAATTCATATACCACTAACAAATTATTAAACTAATGCACTTGTAACATAATCAACTTTCATATAGAATAAAAATAAAAGTATCATTATGAAAACCAGTCACAGATAATTAAAACAACACTGTCGTTAGCGGCCACACATTCAAGCGATGGTGGTAATAATGAAGACGTAAAGGTAGGAGCTACAAGCTAAAATAAACATGGAATTATAAATCAGCACGGTATTTATCTTCGCTTACGCTAACAAACCGTATCGAATTGACTAAAAAACGCAAGGCACTTTAAATTGACACTGGTTAATAAGTACTAGTATATAAATATGATACGAACATTTCATCCACATTCCATAGTAAAACAATAATTTACTTTAACTGATAATTTAAAGAAAAATCTTCCAGATTAACTTAGGACGTGTAAATAAATTAATGTTAAATTCTTACCTGTAAATGTTGCGGGTTCAATCAAATCGATAGAAATTTCATTGTCCATTTTACTAATATATTCAAAAACATCTACAAAGGAAATGTAATTTAAAAGTTTAATTTTTTCTTTGAACTATTACGCTTGATACTGATCTATTTATAAAAAATATTCGTAAACATTAACATAAAAATATAACGAGTAAAAGATAACAAGTCCAGTGACAGCTGAACAGACATGCTGTTATTGAGGATTACACCAAAACGCTATTGTGATAATCATTTCGTTTCAATAGCATTAAAAACATTGACTTGTTCCGATGTAGTGAGACGGTCTCACTACGATGAGGCCTACGATGTTTCACTCACTATGGACGTCTGTCTCGTTCTACAATGCCATGACGGCGATTTCGTTATTGATTGACTTTCTCATCCTCTATGGATATGAATTCTTGTATTTCTGTATTTGTACGACTATCATAGTAATTATGTATAAAAAACTATATCTAAAAAAGATAATATTAAAAGACAAAATATTATGAGAATATAATCGATTCTTAGTGTTATTGTTATCAGCAACACATGTTTTCAAATACAGATCCTTTTTATAATAAAAAATAGATATTTTTTCCCAAAAAAAAGTGAGCAGCAAGGGCAGTTATTTGTTCAGGATTTTTTATATTTAAATAATGCATATTCTTGGGACGTCACTACATCCCTAAGGTTAATGTTCAGAAAAATTAAAATACTTAATTCTATTTTATAAAAATACTTAATTTTTCTGTATTCCTTTGTTTAACATTTACTTTTTAATTATTACAAACATAAGTACGATAATACAAAAAAATTGTATATCTTTACTCTAACACTTCAGTAAAACGTCAAACCCTCTCCTCCGAAGATTATATATCACACTATTAAAAGAAAAAGCATAAACTTGCACGATACATCGATTTGAAGAGCCATCTGTATTTTAAATTGCCAGACAACAAAAAAATTGATTACGGAACTGTTTTTAAGTGCTATTCTTGGGCCTGGAAATTACTGTTTATTTCCTTTTGCTATTAGTGATTAATGAATTGATGTAAGTAAAATATGACAATCACTTATAATGAATTTGCCAAGAAATTAAAATACATAAATTTGTAGTATGGCAATTTTATTGCCCTGAAATTTATCTTTCGGATTCGAAAAACAGAGGGCGCTGGGTCATATCATAAGCTTGCGTCATTGTCAAGGCAGTATGTTATGTCCCCCCCGTTCCCCTCCATCCACTCATAGATAAATAAAAAACGTATAATTGTTTGTTGCGCAATTCAGAGTACTCCTTAATAAATCAGTCTCCGATATTAAATATACAATTGTAACTAACCACTAGCAAAAAATTACAAAGTGATGGCCATTAACAACTTTATGGACACAATAAGATCATTTTTCGGTTTTCGACAGCAGCCTCCGCGGAATGATTTTCGAAATCCGATTTGGGGTTCCGACGACGAAGACGACGGTGACGAATTGTACTCGCGCTCAAGTATGGACGTGTACCGCGATCAAATGGATTTACATCGCGAAGTAACGAGGCAGATACAAGACATGGTCCGGTCTTTCAGCAACATATTTGGCGACCTAAGCTCGTTCTTCGAAGACGCCCACGACGCCATAATGGACGCGCCGATGGAACCGGAGCATTTCGACAACAATAACATTCGCGATTATTATCTAAAAAGCGGTTATAAAAACGAGCGGCAAGACTTGCACAAGGATATTGATTTGGACGGTAAGATATCCTCGGACGATCTTTCGAAGCTACTGAAACAGAAAGAGGACGGTCAGCTTGTGCCCGTTCCACCTTTCAACGGTAGCATGGTCCCGGGTAGCTCGTTCTTTCAAACGATCATAACTACAAGAGTAACCAAGCCTGATGGCAGTGTGGAAACGCGCAGGATTGTTAAAAAGGGCAATGATGTTGTTGAGGACACAGTGACTACGATTGAACCAAACCAAGGCCCCAACCTCACATCTACACCAAATGATATCTTTTCATCAATGCCCTTTTTGCCAAGAATTTTTCACTGATCAATTCTTTTTCTGACTTAATTTATAAGATCTAATGTTTAGGTTGAGTTTTGTGATATTTTTATTAGGTTACTATTTTCATTGTCATCTTTTAGTACCTAGTTCAAAATAAAATAAAGCAATCGCAAAAATAATAAAAGCGTACTTAAATAACCACATAACAAGAATATAAGTTCAAACTTAGCATCTCAAACAAAATAACTTTGGATTTAATAGAAACTTTCTTGATATATATATTTTTCAACCGTTTTACATTTAACAATAAAAAAAACTTTAATTTATATATTATTAATAAGTAGATCCTATAGTCCTGACATCATTTAGAATACATCTCTGATTAGAATAATGCTGGCCATAGACAACCACTGATGGTTCAACAATAATATCAAATGTTTACAGGTGCTTTCACATGTTATTGTCAAGAAATAATCAGTTGATTATATTAAATATTAACTTCTGTAATGGTAGCTGGCCAAACAACTTGAAGACTGAAATTGATAAGTTATATTACTATCTGTAAAATTTAACAATGCCCACCGCAAATGATAATCTAATGGGTTATTTGTAGTATTTAAATTTTGCAGATGGTTCCATATGTTGCAGTCTGTTATCAGCCAGTAAACCTTGTAAACAATCTTTTAAGCATAAGATAATCTCCTTTTATGATAGCTTTGGATTTTCCAATTTTCAAATAGAATTTAAACAAAATACATGTTCATTATCTTTTAAACCATTTAATCTTAGTTTATCATTGTGATATTCAATTTAATTATCATCTAGTTCATATTTAAATGTAGCGGAGTAGTTTATTAGGGTGTATTAAAAATTTCTGATTCCTACCAAAATTTTAATCTTATTGCTGAGTTTTAGTTAATACTTCGTATAGGAACAGACATATTATGATTTCGATAAGATTTGAGCAGTGCAAGAAGTTATTTGGAATACGTTTAGGTTGAGAAAGTAATGGTTTTGCCTGGAAATACTGTTGACATATTTATCAGATTAATCGAACATTATTTTAAGAAAAAGCTGTGCAATCTTCAAAATTTTACTGTTAATAAGTGTTGTTTCATTCTATATTTCTAATTTACTCACAAATATTCAAACGTTCACTGATTTAATATTATTTTAGGGATTAAAAAGAAAGTGAGAAAACTAGTCTATATACACCAGTTATCAGAATGTCCATATTTAGTGACAGCCTCAACATTACACTGAGAACATTATGTTATCAAGTCGTATTGGTGGCATTATCGATGCTAACAAGGAGGCCAAAATATCATATGTATATTCTGATTTTTTTCTAAATATGAAAATGAAAATGTTTTTGTTTAGATACATTTTGGTATAAACGGTAATATAAAGCTACAATTTAGAGTATCTGTAATATAACATACTCTTTATAACATATTGTAAGAATTTTTATACTACTATGAAGCTTTTATATTATCTATGATCCTATATAGTGATTTGGTGGCACTACCATGGACAAAAACTTGATTCATGAATTTTCTTTTTTGAAACTTGTGTATTGTATGTACTATTGCTAATTTATTTATTATGTAAATTATTAAATCAGGTTATTGTAGCAAGCACCCTATGTAGCTGAAAAGTACAAGTGAATAAAATTAATATCAAAATCATTTGTGTTGTTTGTGTTCGCCTGTTTGGATATTAATAATTACATTTGATATTTTTTGTTGCAATCTTTATGAACTGTACCGAATTTGACCAGGTATTTCACAGCTATATTAACTAACCTTGCCGTTTTAATTGCCATTGAAGGACAATGCAATTTTCAATACTGAATTGTTTAAACAATCAAATTTATTGCAAGTGCATATTTGTAGTTAAGAATTTTTAGGTAATGATAAGACAAGAAATGCCGCGGCCCATCTGAGTGGCTCTGGGGTGTAGCCCATTGACCAACAGAAAATAGGCCTTATTTAATATAAGTCGCCTAAAATTACCTCTTGCTTTTCTATAGTGTAGTAAAAGAAATTGATTTTGTATACTGAAGAGCTACCGAATGGTCCAATGTAAGGTTTTTAAAAAGGATAAATTGTTCACAACTAAAACAAAACTTTGAAATAATTTATCTGTATTTTAATTGCTTTTTTGCATTTTTAGGCTTACTGGGATTTCAAGATCCGTTCTTAAGTATTACAATATCTCCCAAATATAATTTCATCATATATGTTGGTAAGTACAATCAAAATGTTTAGCTATTAATATTCTATTCTAAACAGTCGACATGAAACGCTATTACTCAAATATTTCTTATATTTAATTCTAACATTCAATAAATACTTAAGTACATCTAAAATAGTTACCTAAGTATTATGATTACTTAACAAAAATAAATAATATAAGTAACTTAATTCAAAAAAGAGGTTACAAAATAGACAATGGAAAATTTATTGCTGATTTTTTTACGTCTGCAATGATTTTTCTGAAGTGACGAATTCTAAATATTAAAAAGAATCTCGAAGCTAGTTCAAACATTAGACAAATACATATATAGTTCTTGAACAGATTTCAACAGTTCATCTGTATTCAATGTTACTGAACGCTGGATTAGAATCACACACAACATCATAAACAATTAACGTTAATAATTAAATGTTTTGTTCGCTAGCAGTAAACCTAGATAAATTGTCTGACCTATGTCTATTGAAGAGAGCGTTACACGGTTACAAGTTAAATGTAAATTATGATGAAGAATTATTCACAGTAGCAAGCGTCTCGTGTGTTACTCTTGATCCAAGTGAGGTACCGGTTGACCCTCGTGTAGACGCCCGGTCTGTCTGGCCTGGCGCAGCCTTCGCCCCAAGACACGACACCTGAAAATTTCATGACAATGCTATTATCATTGTTATTTTTATTTGGAACGCAGACATCGATATATGTCGCGTTCAAATTTAACACTAAAATGCGTCATTCCTAATATCAAATGTTTTATTTATCTTAAACAAAAACTCGAATAAAGATAAGCAAGACACAGCTCTGATTTAAAAAAAAATCAGTTGTTTATTAGCATCTAAAAATGTGATAAAACAAGTCAAGTGTGAATCCCATAGGCAATTTTTATTCTGTCAAAATGCTCAGTACTTAGAATTAAGTACTGGGTACTTAGAATCAAGATAACGCAACAATTACTGTTAAACTTTATTACTAGAGTAAAAATAAGACAATGGTATATAACTGACCAAGTCCCTGAAAAGAAAAAAAAATACTTTGTTGTAACTAACCGACTTCCTGGAATTGAGCGTTGGTGGCATTGCGGATGTGCAACGGGCCGCCGGAGTCCCCTTGGCACGCGTCGCGGCCGCCCTCGGGCTCGCCCGCGCACAGCATGTTCTCAGTAATGCGTTGCTTGTACGCTGTTTCGCGGCATTCCGCGTTAGATATTATCGGTACGTACACCTGGAAATCAAACCGTCTGATCATAGTGAGATCGATACGTATAAATAAAATGGCAATGTCTATGTCATTTCCAAATAACTGTATTCTCTCAACAGCGTATAGTTAGTTACGAGATACTAAAACGCATACAACATTTTAAATTTTTGTCTGGGGTTTGTTCGCACTAATCTCTGGGATGGCTGATGCGATTTTGATGGGACTTTTACAGGAAGACAGAGGTTAAATACCCGTTAATTTTCAACCCGAAATTACCACGGGATTGGGCTTCATGCGGGTAGCACCGCATGAATCCCAATCCGAATACAACCGGAAAAATAATAATACAAACCTCTTGAAGCGTGTCAGAAACAGACCCGCCTTCTTCGGTTGTTCCCCAACCAGCGACCATGGCGCTGAAGTTGCTGTACGTCAGGCCGTGGGTCGGCAAGCACACCGGCCGAAGACCCACATCATTCGACTCCTCTACGACTTCTTCCGGTACGTCGTCTGACTTGAACCTTTTTACCGCGCTGCTCAAATCTACCTAGAAAGTCACGAAAACGCTAAGAATATAAAAGCTTTGTGAACTTAGAAATTTGTCAAATGCATTGCTTTTTACGTTCCTGAATTACAACCGGGTTCGCAAGACCTGTCAATCGTATTAACAAAATAATGGCCATAAAATTTCATCAGGGGTTACGGAAATATTTCTAGGAATAGTAAAACAGACATAACTTGGACGTTAACAATGCACGGAAACTTGAAGATGCTGTCATTCAAAGATGAAAACGGTTGTATTCAAAAATGGTTCGTGAAATCTCAGTAACCATACCCTTTGGTCCAGTCTCAATAGGGCTATATCGTTGTCGTAGGTGCCAGGGTTGTAGCGAAGATGGCGGATTACGGCGGCCACCTTCCGATCTATTGTTTTCGTCTCGTTCGCGATGGACCGGTCATGTTCCAGGAAACGTATGGTAATCCTTTCCTTGCGGAATCTGAAATAAAATCACTTGTGTAGATATATTTTTAAATAATAATTGATGTGAAACATCTTATGGCGCGGTATGGGAGTGAAATCGTAGAGCGGGCGTCGTCTCGATTCAGGGGACGCTTCCTTCCACTTGACTCTATACAGGAGCGCTTACAAATGACGGCGTTAATGTTTCAAATGGCGCTTCTCTTTTTGTATTTTTTATTTTTACCTGAAAACACCTTTTTATAACAACATTACCACAGTCTATCAGATAAATCTGCCCTTTGTTTAATAACTTCTCATTTAACATTAACAATGATACGAAATATACCTTTTTTTTTAAATTAACTTAAATGACTTTGTAGAAGAGATAAATAAGTAGTGACTCACCCAGACGTGCAATGAGCAGCGGTAAGAACATACAAATCATTGATGAGCGAGCAACCGCAGTAAAACCTGCCGCCGTACATCATGACGCCAATCCAGGGGATCTCCAGTTTCTTGGTTTCATGACCGCCGACGATCCGGCGTCGGGTGCGCGCGATGCCGCATTCTGAAGTTAAAGTTGAAGGTAGATTCAGCAAACAGAATCATTGAAGAATTTACACGAACCAACTATGTTGTAGTGACGCTGGTTTTATCTTTTTTATAACGTTTCACGCAGATTAAACAGTTTATTTGCCAAATAGTGTACGTTCTGTTGATGATTCCATCTCGATATTTGTGCTGTTATCCCACACTAGTAATTTAACAACAACAACCAGACACTTTTATACAAAATTCACTACTTATGTTAGTATAAAAATGGAACAGTTACAGCTATTTAGATATGTATGAGACAATAAATATAAGAGAATGAGAATAAATATTTTTAGTCGTATTGTATTCAATAGAGATTTCTGAGAATGCAGCGACAGAGGTAGCGTGAATTGACAGTGTCTACATGTTCATTAATCTGTACATAACTGGGATTACCGTTGCCGCGTAAACTTTGCCGCCAATTTTAAATATCGAAGAACCGTTACAAATGCGTACGCTCTCTCTGCCGCTATTTACGCCGTATAAAAGTAATTGTTTTTTTTTAATTCGAATGCCAAAACCCAGCATTGAAACACAAATAATCGATCAATTCGTATTAGAATCTATAAATTATCGATTTTTTAAATGTATATAATTTTTGCATGCTTCGATAAAATTGTGCGTTGTTACAATTACAATAAGTCGGTCATAAAGAATAATTTATAAATAATCTAAGCGTATAGGTTATTGGAAATATGTGTAAACATTATGAATCATTTACTCACGGCAAATCGGACAGTCTTCCGGTGGGTCTTGCGATGGCCGCACAGTAGTGCTACTGGTGGTAATCCAGTTGTTGATCCAGTCTATCAGCCCCTTCTCCTGGCCCCCGATCTCGGTCTTCGCAGTGGAATGGCAGCAAACGCACACCACGCACGCTAGAATTACCAGCCACTTCATGATGCTACTGAAACGAAATGTAACTCGTGTTCAATTGGAAATTGTTTTTTTTTTCGTAGGCACATTTATTTTTAAAAAAAAAGGACGATATTTTGCAAGAATATATTCGCAAGTTATTGTAAAAAACAATTGGCGTAAATGAATAAGAATGATTTAAACAAAATAAACTGATACTGATTAGTTTAACTAGATAACTTTTTTAAATGTAGAGATAAATTTACACGCACTTGATCCGAAACTAAGGAGAGCTATCGTAATAACTTCGTAAAATTGCTTACACCTGTTCATATATCAAAACCGATGAAATATAATTATAAATATTATTTATGCAAAGTATTTATTTATTATATCCGCTATTCGCTATTGATTAAAACATATATGTATATGCAAGTTTCTAAGATTCAATTTCATACAGCTATTCACTTCTACGTTGTAGAATAATCATTTTTAAACATACGAGTACATTGTAAAACGAAAAGTAGGTTTCATATAAAATGCAGTTGCAAATATGTATATCGAGATCGTGTCTCACTAACCGAGAAACAGATATCAATGAAAAATCGTAACGAAATAAAATTCACTTTTTCAGCCACCCGCTGAGCGGCGGCCCGCCGCGCTAACTCGTACAACATCCTTAACCTAATATTTGCCGCACATCCGACAATATACCGTTGTGCACTTAATAGAAAGCTAACGAGATTATTTTTTTACCTATCAACCACTTCGATTTATGAGTGAAACATTTATGACATGTGACATTTAAACATCTTCGACACGGTCATGAATATAAAACGAAACAAAAAAATATCGATGTCGTAACGTTTAATTAAACGTCAATTTTGCATTATCGTTTAGTGGAACGCGGGTCATGTGTTGGAATCTTTGTTGTGAATCAAGGACGCGATGGACCGGTAAATAAAAAACTGGTACCTAATATACCTACATCATCGAAGTACCGCTACGTCGATCACTCATCTCATCAGCACCATTAGCATGTTCATGTTTTTATGTGCGAAATTGGCGCCCAAGGTCCTTTCATACGGCGAAGAGTCGCCGGCCTTTTTGCTCATTACTAAACATAATTATAAATCACAGCTACCACTATATAATTGGCGCTCTCAATCTCAATTACGGGTCCGCACAATAAACCGGTAACCGTCGAAATTCATCGAAATACACGAAATGATAGCACATAATAATTTTCAATCTGTGTCGTTGATTCGGCAACAAAAAATGCATTACTTCGACTAACTGATAAGGTAGTTTTTATAAAAATTATGGCAACATTTATTAGCAGTATAAGTGGCACAATACGGTTTTAAAAATAAAACATAATAATGTCATTTAAGAAATCAGTAATTTTAAGGGCTTAGCAGAATGTCATGCAGTTCTATTTTCGCGTTTAACTTACACCGATGCCAGCAGTGAGCCGCGTGACTATTTTATTAAGGCATCTCTCTATTAGGAATTCTAGTAACGCTAGCAATAAATTGTAATATAGTCAAATATTCAAACTGGAAGTTGTATTGTAAATTTTTACACGTCTCTCTTAAGGGATAAACGTTTTAGTTTTAATACGATTATTTTTATAAAAACTCTTCAGTTTCAAAGTATCAAAACGTTTTAATAGTAATTAGTATCAAAACGTTTTAATAGTAATTAGTAGTACTAACACTTCATAGAATATTTAATTTGATACTATATTAACATGTAACTAATTCAACACTGTATTCCTTTGATGACTACAATATGATTTTCAGAATTTTGCACCCATTACAATATGATTTTCAGAATTTTCATTCTTAAGGGGTCAGATTAGGTATAATCCAAATTAGCAGGATGATTCGTCGATTTTCAAAAAAGATCGTGCATACAGACAATATTAGTGATATGCAATTATTAAATGCAAAATTTCTGGCAGGTTATAAAGTCAGTAATATACTGATCTCGTCATTCGATGAAAAATAAACACCAGCGAATTTGCAGACCTTACTTCCGAAACAGTATATACTTTAAAACATTCTCAACGGCGTACGGTGTTTCTTTCCTTGCGATGTTTTCCTTCACCGGTGTAGCAAACGTTTAAATAATGGTTAACTCTATTATCCTGGCGCTAGTGGAAGCGTGTGACATAAAATTTAAAATCGCACCGTCCCGCTTGGTATGCTGCCCGCGCCGCCGCGGCTCCCTGCGACTCGTTCTACGCGAGAGAGTTGTTCAGTTCAGTTTTCCTGTTCCCCTATAATGTACTTAACGGACTAGAAAGTAGTTCAATACGAAATCTATCAATTTACATCTGATAGGTACCTTTTAACTATTATTCTATGCCTATTTAATACCAGTGGAGTTCAGAAAACGGACGAGAGTGTTATTGTTTAGAGGAGTTTGCTAAAAGTCTAACAAAGGACCCATGGTCATTACATAAAAATCCTTGTAAAATTGGCATGTTGTGTGTTGATACAATGGCGTAAAAATTTGATAAATCTTGAAAGCTGAAGTAACGGGAACTACTACGTATGTACCTAGTTGGATGTAATTGGAATTTTATTTGTATCTTACTGGAAGCAACTGGCCACTTACAAGCTATTTGAAATTGGATCGTAAAATTTTATTGCTTCACAAAATTATTTCGGCGCGTAAAATTTATACGCATTTTGATTCGTTCTTACACAATTATTATTTTTAAATAACGGTCCATGTCAAAGCATTTGGTCATTTGCGAATTATGCCAGTATCCTGTTAAATGGAGTAAATATTTCACACAACAATATTTATTGTGTGAGATACGGTATTTTCGTTCCTGATGTAGGTCGTTCTTAAAAATACGAGTATAACATAAAAACCATTAATCCACGTCGCGAATTTTAATGCAATTATGTTTGAGAAGGATAACGAAAATATTCATATTTGAATGGCCTTTATGAGAAATGATTAATTTCTAAACAACCGAAGCAAAAGATATTTTAAATTTAAAAAAGCCCGTTAACGTATGCAAAGCGAATTCGGTGCTTAACATATTTCGAAATTTGTTTCGCTTTATATTTTTGTTAATTAGGTACGTGTCTTACGTAATGATTCCGTGCAACAAATCAATTTAGAATAATTCAAAATACGGACTCTCGAATTCGATTATTCAGAAAGCGACATTTTGTTACATACCTATGACGATAAAGGGATTCTAGCGAGATTTTTTCACAAGCGCACTGATCACAATTCGGGGTCACTCAATCAAAATATTGTTTAAAATAACATATCACGCCGGCGGAGCGGTCGCCTGCTGATAAAGGAAGACGCGTGACCACGGTCCGTCCGAGCACAGCGCGGATTGAAGGCAGAAAGAGAAAGAACTATCTCCACTTTCACTTGGGCTACTCCACTTAGTCCTGGCAGAAACGCCTCGGATATGCAACCTCCTGTCACCGGTACCCCTGTTATATGCCGCGTAGAATCACCGCAATAAATTCCATAACAGTTACAAGGTAATTTAAGCTGAATCATTATCTGTTAATGCTGTAATTATTACCATTTTTGCATCCATGTGGGGCCTTAATAGCTCGCGCATGCGCCGCCTTCATGAGAATCATCCTAACCGTTGCATAGATAGTTAACGTCATTACATTGCAGTAGGTACGGTAAAATGGAATGCAATTACTATTTAAAAAAACAATCGACAGTTAGTAGAAAAGCGCTAAATATAGATGGAAATGGAACTATTGTGTGTTTTGAGATATTTTCGGAGTTGCATATTATAATACATATTTGCTTATGAAACAATTACATTTAAAGCGCTTTATATATCAATCGTACAATACATACATACATACGTTGTGAGCGAAAAGGAAAAACAATATAGTATACACAATTGGAAATACATAATTGTATGAAATATGAAGTATGAAATAGTACCTACAACTCCTTTCTTATTGATTATGACAGTTAACTTAGTTATTTGATTTTTTTAAACAATATGTCCAAACTACATTAAAATGTCATACTAACGTCATGAATATAAAACATTAAAATTTTATCTATCTTCCACAAATGAATAAATTAGCAACATTCATTTTCAGTTCAATCTAATACTTGTAGCGACGCCTATTGTATTTTGACATCAATCGTTTTCTCTTTTTACGTCTCTTTGTAAATCGACAGGCGTTTTATGTCCGAAGGACGGAATTGATCAACAACATTGCCTACTACTGGTTACTCATTTAAGATCTCACCATATCCAGTGTCGCTTAACTTTACAAAGACAAACACGTTTATTTGCACAAATATGGATCAATGTAAAGATTTTACAGAAATATTAGTTCAATCCATATTTTGCCTTTCACGGCGTACAAATTAAAAAAATACACTTAGATGCCGCTTAGATCAATCCACATTATTGGCATTAAAAGGTATACAAGTTGTAAATATTAAAATTAAAGTGAATTAAATAAATTACAATTAGCATAGGTACATTCGGTTTAAAAAACTTTTTACTTTTTTCGCCAGTCATTAAATGCGATATATTGAGTTCGTACAAATATATTATGAACTCCGTTTCAGCAGCCCGCTACGGCTATTTAAAGCATTTTCGATCTTATTACATATACACATAAGGACCACGAAATGGGTATTAGTCAATTCGAGTGATATAAATGTGTTTATTGACATTTAATATGGACGTATCAATATAATTTTGATTATTATGTCCGAACTAAGTGTGGTTTATGACTATGTCATTCCGTATTGTGTTTTACGCAGGCATTTAAAGTAAATTGTTTAATATTTTATGACTATAACGGTAAAGTTAAATATATTTGATGGCTCATTTCAATATGGTGACATATCTGTAACACGATAAAATGTATTACGTGTGAAAAATTGAGTATTTTGTATACAAAAGACATTAACGGTGATAGTAACAGCGATCTTAAATTTTCAACAATATGTCTTGATTATAAACTAAATTTCAAATGAAATTCGGAATTCACACTAACAGTCCCATAAAAACATATAATATTATTAAAGGTTGGTTGTAGATATCCATGGGCGGCAGTGCCACTTGGCTGATCGTTTGCTACTCTGTTCACATAAAAAAGAAAAAAAATACGATTCCATTATCAAAACACAGTACGAAAAACAAATTATGTAACAACAAAATGGACGGCAGTGGCCACTTGTGACAACTGCCCGCTCGTCTCCTGCTCTCTTCACATAATAAAAAAAAAACGCTCTTCCATTTTCAAAACATAATGCCAACAGAAATGAATCGTTCAAAACAATTTTCTTTCCAAATGGGCGCGTAAAGTAGAGCATGGTTCGTACATGGTCAGGCATGGCGCGTGCAGGGCGTTATCAAATCAGGGGCACGCACTGGTGGCGACGTAGCATTCTTATTTAAATTATCCAGTCAAAACCATAAACAAGATTAAATGTCCGCAACCATTTGCGACAAACCCACTCGAAGTCGACTCGATTATGTTTCGAAAATATTGACTAACTGCACTTTCGTGTCACATACATAAATTAGTTCGGCGTGTCTAAAGGCGACTGTAAACTTATAGTACGTGTAAAATTAAAGAGTTAAATATTTTATTTACGTAGGTGTTAGGTTTTGCGTTGAGCTTCGGTTTGCCGTTTTGCTTTCGAAGTCCGCAAGATATGTAAATAAGGCAATATATCAATTTGTATACATTTATAGTCTCGTTTTATTATTGTTCATCTAATACGCAATAAACGTACACCTTGAAGTGACATCTAAATTATCATATAGACCTCTAAATATGTAGATCTTTCTATATATTAAATTTCAATAAGTATCACGATTTACTAATAATTGAATATTAAGCACATTGTGTATAAATTAGTTTCTTGCTATGTTTTAATTATCTTCGCTTGTATTTCGTAGCAAAGAATCAAACATATATATAAGAATGGTTATTAAACTATCGATATCACACGGATTCGACCCGATTGAATGCAATTTGTGAACGAATTAAGTATTTATGTCAGTGATTGTATTTCTAGGAATATTCTCCTTTGCATCTTGTTTGTAATTGAGGTGACACTTGTATAATTATAATGTGCAATCTTTGCAAGTGCTTGAGATAGTGATCGTCTTGTAGGTGTAGCTTTTAAATAAATGCCTACTAATATTAATATTAATGTCATACTAATATTGATGTAAGTTTGTTTGTTACGCTTTCACGCGAAAACTTCTTGACCGATCATCATGAAACTTTGTGCACATATTCTTAGAGGTATACGAAGTAACATAGGATGCTTTTTAACTAAAAAAAGTTTTTTTTTACGATAAAAAACTTATTTGGCAAATTTTTCAAAATGTCCTATAAAATTAAAATGCTGCCCACAGTCAGTATTCCATGCGGACGAAGTCGCGGGCAAAAGCCGGTAAATAAATAAGTCTCGCAATGAACTCGAACGATAAGCGATATCGAGCGTTTGAAACCTGCGGTAATTTGATACTGGGATGGCTTTTGTTATCGGCATGCGGGCATCGCCTTGGCACACTTGCCGGAGTCTGCGGCAGCCGCTTGCAAGCACACACCCACCGCTGCAAGGCCAATGGTGTTGTTGAATCATCCTTGCGTCGGAAACCTACGACCTTTCCTGACAATCAATAGAGAAAAGCTAATCAGTTGCGACAATTAATGTAGGTTATGCGTTCGATATGTAAAGAGAATAGCACATCTATAGATGCAACCGTTTAGTGGTAGTGAAGCAGTGATAGCCTAGTGAAACTCAGCCTCTCATTCCGCGGGGTCTAGGTTCAATCCTGGCGCGTACCTTTGACTGGTGACGTGTGTGCGTTTTATAACTTACTAGTTGACCCGGCAAACGTTGTTCTGCCATATAAATTATAACAGTGTTTCTCTTTTATTTAATGGACGTTATTATACATACAAACC
>DWUN01001430.1:0-16660 GCA_018249975.1 Passova gellias | reverse complement strand
GAAATTGTTTCGTCAATGAAGATTTAATTGAATGTGTTTACAGCGATGATGTCACAAAGACGCTCTTTAAAATGAAATCATTCGGTCGTAAAAGCGTAATCCACTTATTTCGGCTGACGGTGGACGTTCCCGGGTCCGAATTACGTCGAGTCATGACTCACGGCGAATGCTGACTCACGCGGGACTCTGAAAGAACACGCTGCGTGCGGATCGCCGAGTCAGCGGCGCACCTCGCCTGCCCGCTTATTGCGCTGACTTGACGGAATGAGCCACCGACGCTCACCCGCTCACCGTATTGCGCTAATGCTGATTGATATCCGATAATGATAAGCCCGGTTAATAGAAGCCGGCTTAATTTCATTAAATGAGAATACCTTCTCCCGCGTCCCGTATCGTTTCATCGCACCCATGGGACACTGATTAAAATGATTAAGCACGACTGACGAGAAACAAGTGGTAAGAACATGATCGAAAAAGAAATAAAAAACCTGTGTAATACTACGTCGAGTAGAAACAATATTGAGATTAATTTAATGAAAAAGAAACAAGTAGCACTCACAAAGAACGGTGAGAGAAATACGATCGAGATCGAGTATTTTAATTAATGGTACATGGAGCGTAACGATATTATATTTCTCTCTCAAACAAAAGCCGTTTCCCGGGCGACGTTGAAATATTTAAGTTAAAATATCAGATAAAAGGAAACGGAATCGAATCAGTGAAATTGCTTTTATTTCAAATCGGAAAAACAAAGAACCTGATTGGCGGGTTGAGCTTTCATTTCGTCAACTCGATAAAAATATTAGAGCAGCTGACCGTTTGTTGTCATAACATCGTTCCGTGGAAAAACATGAAAGAAAACGGGGACCGCCACCGGCGAGGGCGACCGACACACGACATGTTAAATACTCGTGAAAAATGGGGCAGCTGGGAGGTGGGATGGGGGAAGGCAGTTGGCACCCGGGAGAGGCGAGGCGAGGAAAGGGAGGCGCTCGCGCCTCAACTGTTTATGTGCACAGGCGAACATTGTGCTATGACAACGTGCTGCGTCATCGGGAAATTGACAAACAACCGGTGTATATGGCCCGAAGGGTATGTATGTAAATGGGATGCATGGGCGTACGCTATAACTAATAACGTTAATTGTTATACAACAATTAACAGTTTAAAATAAGTAATTCGTGACAAAGGAAACAGATGCGAAACCGAAACTATAATTACCAACAAAGCAACACGAGTCAATTCAACAATTGCGATAGCTAACAACATGAAAATAGAAATATCAGGCAATTAAATAGAAACAATAACACATCATATAATAACATTGTTATTCGTACCACATTTTCACTGATAACACAATGGTTAACAGTAAAGTAATTGAATTATATAAAAAAGTTGCAACATTTCAAGATGCTTGAATTGGAAATAGTGTCCATGTTGTTGAAAAACATCGCAGTCGTTGGTAAAAGTTAACTAAAACTCCAGCGAAGTCAATATTAAACTGTTACAGTTGAAAAACTGAAGCAAAACAACAAGAGCTTGCTCAAACTGTAAACAAGAAAGTTTTAAAATGTTAATTATAACTTCGCATTCGTGTTGCGCAAGCACCGGGGAAAGCGGTGACATTTGCTTGGTTTATTACTGGCTTTGTTACAACCACTTCGGTTTATTTTAGGATTCATAAAGTTACAAAACAATATCGCAAGGATTTATTCATTTCAATGTTATTGCAATTACTTAGATGACCATACGCTAACTATGGAGAGAGAGGAATGCTATGAAATCTAATTAAGGATTTAGAAACGTCAGCAGCTTAATTAAAATTAAGTAGGCACTTTAATCATCGTTTAAATTAGAAATTAACATTTGTAGCGTTAACTTGAAAACAGGAAAACATAACTCCAACATTTCCCTTAACAATAATTAATTGTAACCCATTATATTATGGCCCAAATGGTAAGTGTTACAATAGATTGTAAACAAATCGGATGGCGCAGTGAAAGTGAAGTATTACAGAGAAAGTGGGCTCACTCATGACTGACCTACGCAATGCGACTCTCAACTGCGCCACTGTTTTGCTTGCACAAGAAGTGCGTGCACCACTGATACAGCACTTCACGGTACCAAGTCTCTTCGCGCTAATATTCGCTACACCGCCTATTACGCCTAGAGTTATTTTTCCGTTTATGTGACGGACGTGAATATTTAAAATACCGAAAACAGCAACAATCACATCGGTCGTGTACCTAAATAAAGAAATCGACCTGAATTCCAGGCGCCGGTTCGACTTATTTGCCGTTAATGTTTCTCATTTGTTCCTCTTTAAATATTTTACACGACCGTTAGGTATAATAACGGATAACTTTTTAGAAATCTTTTTTATCTTTACAAATATAACTGCAGTCGTATACATACAAGTCACGCCATCTAGTAGGAAGGAATGAAATTACACATTGTGTATATTCATATTATTACACCCTTATCAATTTCTCTACATACCTAAGTACTTATTAATGCCTAGTTAATAACTAAAAGTTTAGTATTTACAAAAAAATTTACATGATAAAGGAAACATGACGACACTTTAGCCGTCAGTAAATAATATATTATGTCAAACAAACTGAACAAATAATTACAGTGTACAAATACGGTTGAATATAAAATGAATGTATGTATTGTAGACCGTATTGTGTAGCCGAGAAAAATTATTTGATATCAGAAGGTTAGGGCCAAGATAAATATTAACAATGATAATAATATGTCACACAGCAATAAATGAACACTTGCCCTTGTGTCGTGCTCTGTTTGTATATTATATTATGCAACACGTGTAACGGCCACTCCGTGGACACAATAACAACTTGTGTTTCAATCAACACTTGAAGATAAGTGCTTTACAAGTGCTCCTTATACGGATTGTTTATGACGCGCAAGCTCACCGCACCGTCATTTATAAAGGCCAGTGCATAAAATCTTTAATTACATCAGAAAATTTGTTAATACAGATGTGAATAATGAACCAACATTTTTGATAGCCGTTTAAGGTATCACTCGCATGACAAACTCTTGTAGTTATAATAAATATTACTTCATAATTTATCTCTTCGTAATAGATGAAAATCGTGTTTTCAAATGATCATTAATCTGTTTACTATAAATAAGTATCACGAAATCGAGATAAATATATGAAGTCCATGAACGTAAATATCGAATCCTCGTACCTACACGTTTTCAATTCAGCGACACATAAAATATTCATTGTGTCGTTTGAAACTAGAATACATTTTTTATATTTAATACGTCACCAGCCTCGCATAAAACCGAACGATCCGTTTTATGTCACATTACCTCGGTGTCATTCACCCCGCGGTCGTCAAGGGACCCCTGCTTTACCCTTTATTCCTGGTACCGGAGAGAGATGATAGATCGGGGTCGACTTATTGGAATAATGGTATTTTTAATTTGCAACATTTACAATTTTGACATTGACGTTCAAGAATTCTTCTTATAATCAAAAATTCCAAGTCATCTTTTTGAATCGATAATGTTTATATCTAAGTAATATTATGTACATATACCGTGGTTAATACATCGATCTATAGTATAACTACTTTTTGTCATATGATGCTACAAGCCAATATGCTATAGATACCTACAGGAAAAGACTTGGAAAATGATTAGCATGAGCCTGAAATTCGAATAACGATTCGACATCGTCCCATCTTGCTAATGGCCTGTACAAAGCGGCCGAACTAAATTACTACGAAGATTCAAACAGCAGGGCAACTAATGAACTCTATAGGGACCTTTGTAAAATTCATATAGCAGGTCAGGTTTCTAAGGACTGAGATGTTTGGCACTCAGTGCTTTCTGCCTACCCCGTTAGGGACCTGGCGTGATGGTATGTTTTTGTTGTTTATAATGGTTACATTCGTTAGCGTGCAGGTCTTTGGTTTTAATCAGCACCGGGTAGGTATGAATAGTGAATTTTAAGGTTCTTTTTATGTCTGGGTTGGTGTATTTATCATTGTATTGTTATGGTGGCCGATTCATAGGGAAACCCGTAATTACTGACGACATACAACTAACAAATTCATTTATTCCGGAGCGCGGTGCACCATCGTAGGAGTGGCGGGCTTTTGTCGAAGACCCTTTGATGTTCTACAATAATTGCGATATACGCGAGTGTACTGGGCTATAACGCAGGTGTAATTGTCCATGACTCCAATAGAGGAAATCTATTTAGTTACTATAAATTACGTCTTTAACTTCCCCAATGCGTTTATTAATATTTATACGCAAATAATTTACTGATCTCGAAGACGATCGTTAGCAATATAATTTAATTAATACATTAATTATGTATTGACTTACAGAGATTCAAAGAACGTAATATATGTATTATTAAATATTAAAAGTCTTTGAGCGCGGGCAAAGCGCTGGCAACTCCTTTGGATTGCAAATAACTTACCATTGAGTGACACGTTCGGCGGCGTACAGAATAAAAAATTCTAAGCACGCTTACATAACATTTACACAATACATTGAAATATAAAAAAAAACTCTCAACAAATCGACGTTCGTTTCAAACCAATTTCACATTCTATACAATTTGGTATAAAATTAGTTGATTACGTTCGAAAATAGAACATTAATTTGAAAAAGTCCCACGGTAAATAATTTCCCTTAAAAGATTTGCTCGGGTAAGCCTTTGAACACCCACCTCCCCAAATCGGGCGCTACGATATTAGGGACCCACTTTTATAATGAGAATATTGCTTCCAAAGGGAGGGAGACCAAACAGTTTTATTTTGAACTGTAATAAATAGCAAATAGGTAGGCATTGAAGGAAATAACGTTTTGTGTAATAAAATTTCTCTAGAAATTAGAAAATACAATCACGAATAACTTAACTGTCGTAGATAACAAATTTATTATACAATTGGAGCGTAACAAATGCTATCACTATTATATCACGTTATGTTATTAACCATACAAATAATAATAAACCTTTACTGGAAAGTTGTGTTTATGAGAATTAAGGAAAACAAACTGCCGTAAAACAAACCAGTTATCTTTATATTGCATTGTAAAAGTTAGCAGTGTAAATAAATATTATTTCATTCGTGTTTTCGAAGTGTAGATGTTGATCTTAATAGACAGTTTTGTCCAGTGCAATAAACATTGCGTACGGACGGGTGAACGGCCCGGGGAGTGCACATGGTGATTTATTTTAGTTGACTTCATGCCCGACGTCGGCCGCTCCTTGCACTACACAACGCTATCGCTAATAAAACAGCAACAAAGCTATCCGAGTCTGCAGAAAGCCTCATTAGTCAATAACGAACGAGCTTACGTTGAGCCGACTTTTCATGTTGTATACCAATTGATTATGAAACAAGGGTTGTCGATGTACAAATACATTCGAATCAAACGACAATGACAGAAGACAATACAAAAATCCCACTGATTTGTATTAATTAAAAATCAAACATGCGCATGTGAAGGCGGCTCGTCAAGGTTTAATGTAATATGCCATTGTCATAATGTCAGAAGTTGTGAGATTTAGGTAGGTACGTAGCAAGGTTCTATTAAAATTCCTACAATCAAGCGTAATAACATTCTGTATGCTATTGAAACATTACAAAGTCTAAATACACTGATTGTTAAATTGCTTGTTTTGTTTTTTATATTCAAAATCAGCTTTCACATTGTTTGTGTAAATGTGTCCTAATTAAAAACAGAAAATAAGAATAAAATTGAGTTTAAATTTATATTTATATGCCACATAATTTAATGTTATTGGAGAAAGTAAAATAAATTCAACTATAACATGTAATATACAAACTCGATTATTGAACGGGCATATATCCTACGTAATTACCACGTTCATAAGAGAAGCGCGTCCGGAGGAGCTTCGGCTTAAATTATACCGATAATTAGTTATTCATTGGACTTTATAATTACGCTACTATCAATAATACACACCGAAGATACCTTCGGTATGTAAGACATTAGTCTTGAATAGCTGTTCCCACACGAGCACAAAAGACTGCTCATTATACGAGTATGTTGCTGGCGTAAAGAACAATTTCTAAACATAAAACAGAATTATACTCAATGATTTACATACATAATATTATTATACTGTATCTATGAGTCAGTTTATACATCAATTAACTAACAGTATCCATTTGCCAGATAACCTAACGTTGCATAACGTGGCGGATGCATTATCTCACTCGCGAGTTACGACCATTTACGCAAACCGCGCTTCGCCTGACCTTTGCTTCAACTGCAATACACTACGCTCCACCTGCATTCGCACACGACTGTCGGTTTCATACGAAGCCAGTTATGCATTCGTTTTGGAATCGTTAGTATTGAAATATGACTGAAAGTTCAGAACGATAGAGGTTTGTTTACGCTATTGTATAAACCGTTGATCGATTTGTATTGTACTCGTGTAAACTATGCCGCTCTGAATAATGCATCCGTTTAACGAAGAGCCCTTGACTACTTATATACAGTACACAATCAGTACCTACACTTTTAGAACCTCTCAAATTCTAGGTCAAAAATGGAACACATATACAAAACATATATGATATTGCAAATACATTTACAGGATAAAATCAATCATTTTTATTGGACATAATTAGTTTTTATATACTTCAATGCTGTTACATACGATATAGATACGCCCTCTGAAATATAACCACCAGACTATGAATGTTACTTCCGCAATAGGATAACAGCGGTGGAAAATGGAAGCTTCGAGGCTTCTTTCTCCGTTACCGTACGTAAAATTTCCGGGAACCACCCCCATTGCACAGAACGTAGATACTTCGTTTAAAATGTTTGTACTTTAGCCACTAGAGAGATCACTCGGTTCCTGTTAAGTAGTAACACAGAACAGCTGTCGAACTAACTTTTATTATAATTCACATTGACTATATGAAATGTTTACAGTATTAATTCAGTGAGAAAAGTTTCCATCTATTGTTTCTTTAATGGCGTACATGCCCGATGCTTTCTGGTAAGCGATGGATTACATAAAAAAAATTGAAAACGACATTAATGACAGACCATACCACGAATTTCTTGTTTCTTACTAAATGCTTTTAAAAGTTGTTTTTTTTTTGTATCCGACAAGCGAAAAAAATTGTATTGACGTATGTATTATTAGTATGTAATAAATTGCTAACAGGCAAACATAGACAAATTGAAGATAAACACGATCAAATCAATCGTAATAGACACGTGATCTTATGATTAATAACTACGAATAAACAGATCAACCTTATCATCAATAAAAATCTATAGTTTTACAAAACAATATTATAGAACAAAATTTTATCTAAGTTTTAAAGCTTTTAGCGACCAGAACTATGATGTTACGTAAGAGATAATGTTGTTATAATCCACTCAACACGTTCGTAAATAATAATAAAAATATATTCAAGGTCTATCATAATCTACAGTCAAAACATTATCTAATGTCCTGTTAAAAAATTAGTACAAGTACAATATTCAAAGGCAGGCGTTCATTATGGGTTCAATGACCTCGTGGGGTACTTATACTTACGGTGCTCGATACATCATTCGTGTACGAGAGCATAATCGACACAATCGCGCACAATTTCACAAAAACTTTCTCGTGCGAGACTAAAAAGTATAACCGCTTCGGATAAGGCTCGGATCGAGGCGCACTGTGTTCATACGAGTTACGTGTCCGTGTTGCCGGCGCTACAGGGCTGCTAGGTATTTTTGGAAATGGGGTTTTGATTGTATTCAGAGTATAGGAAAATATTATGTCCTTTGTCCTAATTTGAATTTAGTTACCCGTAATATCAAAGAAAACAAACGAGCCTCTACGAATACTTGGTGATGACTTGCCTTATTCAAGAAAGTTTTGAATACCGTGTCACACAAAGCCCGTGTGATTGATGACACGTTTAAAGTAATATATACAAATATTATAATCGTTCAACATTAACGCGTGGGACGTTGAATTATGGGAATAGCGCGTTATAAGCAAATCCCGTGTATCCGGCAGCCCTACAATGTATTTATCTCAATCTGAGAGTAGCGCCCGAGGGCAAGAGTGCAACACGACTCGTCGTACCGGTCCCTCCCCCCCCGGCCCGGGCTCCCCCCCGCTAGAACCGGTGTTCCTAGTCCGCTCCCTAAGCTGCAGACTCGCCTTTTAACTAGATTAGGTACAACCTCCATACGCTCTCCGATTAGACATGCGGTTACCGGTACGCATTAATATCGTATCTCTATTCCGACATCGACGCCATTCATCACAGTGTAATGGTCAATAAACCCAATGCAGTAACAGTGGTTATGATCGATACTGCGATTGTTATCTTTGCATATGTCCGTAGTACTTAAAACAAATGAACGCGCACGTTAAATTTGGATCCGTTCCAATTCACTTTTATTAACCGTCTCGACTGTCGCCATGACTGAGAGGGATTAGGTAATTAATCTGCGTGAACGTTGACGTTGTTGAAAACTAGGTCGACACAACGTAATAGAACACATAAATTTCCTTTCAAAAGTCGTAAAATAATTTGGCGTTGTCATAAATTTTTTTCGTCTGTGCCGTTTAACGTGCATGCAATGAATTTATCAGTTAAAAGTGTTGTTTATAGTGAATGTAAAAATAGCTAGTGACATATGCGTTGTGTTGTGTGATATGAAATCGTTATGCAACAATTTCGTGCATGACGTCGACCGTAATTTTATATTAAATCTAAACGAGAGATTACCATAGTAATACAATGGAACATTTCGAATGCAGCGGACGACTATCTTAAATCAGGACGCAGCGATGCCGTGACCACCGCTTCTTCGCAGAATTTGCATCCACTTTGCTCGTTATTTAGACTTGGACTTTGTTTTAAATTAACAATTTAAATTCATAATTAAATTGTTGACATATTTTCTCGTTGAAACATTAACATTTAAAACAATAAGGACACCAGGAATAATTGTGTATAATTTTTAGTATAAAAGAGTATTTACTGAAGTTTGTTAAACGGAACATGACGTGTTCGCGGTTTGCGCTCATGTGTGGTTAGGTTAGTACATTGTCAGATGAGATTTATTCATTTAGCTTAAACATGCAGCGGGTGGGCGTTCGTGGGATGTAGACGCGCCGAGCGTGGACCGCCTCCGCGTTGTTGTGTCTAGCCAACTATTTATCTCTGTATTTGGAGCGATTACCTTTTACGGAAACATTTTTACTTGCCCGTACAACAATAAGGTGAAATATCTCACATCCCAACGATTATGCAAACGTTTAGATTGTTATTATTATTAAAAGCATCAGTTCGGTTCGATCAAACTATCTCACATGCGTTAACAAGTAAAGGGCTGCACGTAACATTTGATTCGGGCATTATCAAGAAAATAGCGCCATACAAAAGATTCCAATCAAGGGTTGAATGTTTATAAATAACGTCTCCTCGGCTGCGGTCGCTTTATAATACCGAACAAAGGAACAATAACGACCAACAAAGAAGTTAGAAAAGAACAAAAGCAAACATCGAAGCGAGTCAAACGAGCTGTTTCCTTCCAAGGCGATGTAATAACAATAACAATATGGCCGACTTTTATGCGTGCATGCGTCGGCTAATGATGCGCGCAACTGATCTAATTCCGGACTCGAGTTTGGAGAATACATATGTTTTTATGTCGAGGACTTATCATATTCATACCGGCAAAATTAACGGTCGATTAAACCGAATACGGGTAATAGAGATGGCGATGTTTTAATAGATAGAAAGGAAAGAGAGCGTTCTTATTGGGGTGTGGTTGACAGTAGCTACTTTGTATGCGTTGGGCACACCAACATACTTGCACGCGCATGCATAATATGTATACGTATATATCACACGCGTATATGCGTTGAACGATCGTGTTCACGCCACTATATGCTAATTAGATTGCCGAGCTCTTATCACACTGGCAAATTAAGCGTAACATTACGATACAAAGATAAAGATAACAGATAGATTCAATTGAATGGATTTTACAATGCACTGAACACTACACGAGTAATTATAGTTCTATATGCCGCAACTTATATAAGCAAAAAATCACAGAGAAGTAGACATAGTCAGAAACAGAGTCAGACTACATTAGCATTGCAGGTGTGCTACATTGTAAATGTCAATGACCAATGCTAGTGCTAAGCAGTTGAACAACAATGAATCATTTAAAATATGTACCGGTACCGGCGGCGTCCGTTGCTGCGCGGTCCACGCCGGCCACAAATCACCAAAATCACTTCACGACGTCACGCGGAACATTCGAATTTCGTGAGACATGTGACGTTAGTGCGGTGAAAGGTAAGATGCGTTCCGTAAACCGTTCGGAGTAACGAGTAACCGAGCGTAGTGGTGCCGGCGCGGGAGAATGGCGCAAACTGGAGCCACGAGGGGAGCACCCCGCGCGCCCCCCGCCGCCCCGCGCACCCGCCCGCCGCGAGCGGCGCGGCCCGGCTACCAGACACAGGCTTGCATAATTAATTAAACTTCACACTCCCAGTCACACACATTGCACCTTCTGCGCAACGCAAGGTCATCGTTTTTGTAACACATTATTATTTATGGTATATTATCATCCCTTTTAATCGTATCGATGAATCACTTATGATAAAGTATGTACATTACTGACACTCGATGATCATTATTTTCATAGGCTTTATAGCCGCTAGTTGTCATTGTAGGCTTAAGAGATAAGTAACTTTACGTGATTCTAGACAATTATTACTTTCTGTTCGTTTAACAATAATTAAGAGTATGTAAATGTATCGTTTTGAAAGTCGAAACCTCTACGTAATTTCAATCCAACTTTGCGATAACCAGTTACGACGGCAGACCTGTTCAAATTTCAAAATCAAACATAAAACTAGCTGTCAACCAGGTCAAAACGAATATTAACCTTCAAACAAAACAAGAACAAAGTAAGTAGTGAGTGGCACGTTGAAACAGAACGTCCGCCCCCCGGAGGGGGAGAGTGGGCCGGGTTGAGCACGCGGGCGCGCCAGACGAATCCCGGCATCCCGCACTTGTCGCGATCGATATCCGTATCCGCTGCACGGGAACTCGTATTAACTAACTCTTGTGATAAAGGTGGAAAGTCGGTCGATGTTGTTACAAACTTTACCGATTACACTCACCTGACAAACTCTCTCCCTCCTTATTCAAAACGAATCAACAACTTCTGGGAGTAAATGTAAGTAATAATATTGAGACTGCGAGTCAATAATACGATGGCTTGTTACGACCTCAAACGATAACAATTATTTATGGCATCGATGTGTACATTAGACAGCATGATGAAGGCAAAACAAGCGAACATTTAAATAAGTCGCATAAAAAATGCATGAAATTTTCTTATCGCTACCATGTGAATAAACCTTGACATCGAATAAGTGATGTCATTTATGTAACATTTTGCTGATATGTTTCATAACATTAGCGATTTTCGAGTAAAACTTAACGCGAATTATATACTGGTAAGAGTATACCGTTAATAATAATTACTTGCTTTACTCATACACAGCAATAGAATATTATTATTATATAAAATTGTAGAATCACTAGTAAATATTGTCTAATGTAGGGGCAAACAAAGAAAGAATGTCCATATCCTACGAGCCATGATAACGGAATAAAATGCAAATATCCGCCATTAATCATCGTTACATTGTGAGAGGACCGAGTGGGATCGGACAAAAACTTTTATTTATTCCACTCAAGTCCACTGACGCCGGCATATTCGTTATAGATTGGAGATTGAAAGCACTGATTTCGGAATTAACTTTTTTAATACCGTCGGTGATTAATGTGCATATTTAAGAGAAATTCAAATATGGAACGAGCCTTCTTGGCTTGGTAGCAATAATTTGACGGCTTTAGAAGCGAGTTCTTTTGAATGTATTCAATGTAAATGTGTTTTTACACTATTGTAGAGAGTATATTAGTAAAATACAAGTGTGCGCTGAGCCAATTCCGCTGTAATAGGAAAAGTTTCAATCGATTCCCGCGGTGACTCGCTCGTGGAGCTCACGACGAGAATGTGAATCAATTTCTTAATATGAATTTCTTTCCTATGACATGTTCCGATTCCAATTTATCTCTTCACAAATTTGCATACTATAGCTGTATTAATATTTTTATAATCATAATATAAATGCGTTTCGCCCATCAACTGTTAAATATTATTTATTAAAATTCGCTACAAGTTGGAAGCACAGTTTCTGGCACTTTTCCAACAGAGATGGTTTCTCGGAAACGTTATTGCATTTGCAAGGCGAGATGGCTTCCTTTGCGTTTATCTGTTCATGTAATACAGAACAAGGATAATTTATACGCTGCAGTACAATTACAACATTACGATATATTTTTATTCGGAAAGTAAATGTATAGGAAAGCATCGATTTGAATATTAAATTATGAATATGAATATTTATAATATGAATAATATTAATCGTACAGTTTCGTCAAATAGCTTGACATTCGTGACACAATTATGACTCTTTCAGTTTTTTAAATATAGAAGACTTCTTTATGCAAATGAAGAATGTAAATTTATTATTAGATCTACAATATTTCTACAGTATGGGACCATTATCCGCTATTTTCTTGTTTGAAGAGAAATATGCTCCCTTAACACAAAACAAACTTCGTTCTCGGTCGAACATCGCTTTTGAGCGTGAATCCTAACCATAATCGTTTCTAACAGCTTCCAGTTCTAAATAGATTGTTTAAATATCTATATGAATTGTTTCTGTATTTACTTAAGTATCTTAATCCACATAAGTCCTTAACTAAGTCTCTTAATTATATCATATTCTTCAGACGAAAAAACATTGATTGATGTCATCGACTGTAGAAAACCCTAAAGGCTATCATTATGGGCTGACAGCAACTCAAACGTAGCTACCGCTTCTCAGAAAACAATGTATATCATCACAACTAAAATACTTTCATATTGCAAGCCACAATTCATGACTCGTCGGTTTTTCCGACACATATTTAATGGGTATAACGTCATGAGAAATTTTCAGTCAACAATATACTACGAACAGTTGCCAAACATTCCTATCGAAACATAAACGTTGCCGAATAACTACTTGCGCGACATTACACGAACAAATGTTTGAAAATAACGTTATCTTAATTGACAGCACCGATTCAGTGAAGGAATTTCAGTAACTTGATAAAATAGTTCCGTCATTCCGGAACACTTGAGCCAAAGCCGGTAGGATTGGAAACTAAAGTCTACTTTATGTAAAGTTTACTTTGCAGAGATTCATTTGCTTCCCCGCCGAGCGTGAGCTGGTAGCCCGAGTTAGGATTACTGGTTCGTACACTTGCTAAAGAAACACGGCGACGCGGTCACTGAATAGGAATACAGGGATAAATAGTTTTCTAGTAATCGTATGTATTTTATAAATCGATACCCTCATCTCGAGCATTTATAATGCTTCTGCAACGATGCCGTGCGAAGATATCAAAAGATGAACAGTTTGCGGATTCTAAGCCCGGGGGCTTGTTTCCAAAGGGGTCGCTGAACCAGACAAATTGCCGATGAGAACGAGCTCCCCTCCTGACAAGTGAGACGTAATGTTCTCCTTAATCGCATTGTTTAGATAAATTTATGTCCGTGTAATTTCTGTTAGGTTAAAATTTCTATTGAAATAGAATGCAGATCAATTTTACATTAACAAGACACGTAGATTTTTACGTTTGCACATATAGCTATAGTAACACGCTCATATGCAATATGATGATATATAATATGGTGAATATTAACCATTGAAATATATGCATATAGAACCATTAATTGTCTGTTATTGCTGAATGGCGGGACAGAAACTGATTGGGCTGGCAAATATGAACCGATATGAATTATAGTCGACAGCAATGGACGCATACGGAATGGCGCTATCAGCCATTGCACGGAGAAACGTGACATACATGTAAACGTAACTGTTACATAGTTCAAGATGTACGGCTTACAATTTAAAATTCCTCATAATGACTGCAATAACATTCGTCCTAGAAATATAGAAATACTAGCTGACCCGGCAAACCTTCTGCCATATAAACTATAACAGTATTTGTCTACTATTTAATGGATGTTATTTTACATATGAACCTTCCTCTTCAATCATTCTATCTATAAAAAAAACCGCATCAAAATCCGTTGCGTAGTTTTAAAGATTTAAGCATACATAGGTACATATATAGGGACAGAGGCTTCTTTGATTTATACTATGTAGTGATTAAATGGTATAAATGTATTAGTAAAAGTAAAATCTACTGTAAGAATATTATATTAGATATAAATCGTAACTGTGTGCTTACCAAAGCCTGCTAGCAAAATGTAGTAATATAATTCGCAAAGCGATTCGATTACTACACTATATAAACATAGTTTAACACTTTAAACAAATTAAAACTTTTCCAAAACATAATGACAATATAAAATAAAAACCGATATTGAGGTTGCACCAATATAAAACGCTCCAAAGGATAGTGAAGAACTAAGAACACTTCGTAATTCGTTTCAATTTCAACACGACAAAGTCCTAAAACTAAAATCGATCTGAAAACCTTGAGCTAATCTTCGTGTCGAGGGAACTCGCATCCATTCAGAGTACAACGGGTACTTTATATGATTAATAGCTAAAAAGAGCACCAAGGTCGTAGCGTATATTTTTAGCTACGAGTATGATAATTGGAATCATTTATAAAGAAAAAAGTTGAATAGCGTTGAGTTATTATGAATTGTTGTAGGTATTTCTTATTAAATTAATACCGAAACGTCTCCAAACACAGTTACTATCTCGCTATACACAGCGGCGAATAGGATCGCTGCGCAATTTCCTTTGTCTCCGTTCTACGTTAATTTCACTGCCTTTGTAACGTCTACATCTGGTATCTTTTATAAAGGGTGACCTGTTTCTATTCTGAAAGCATTAAAACAAACCCTCGTATATCATATTACGGTATAAAATGTTATTAAATGGAAATAATTCTGTGCGATATAAGTCATTGTCTTTTTTTGCTTTACACAAATAAAAGGAATAGGAAAAGTCGCATACAAGTATTATCTCTCACATCTATCGTAGATTAGTCCGAATTATTTATGGCATAGGGATGTATATTGTATCGTAAATATTGTAATGAAGTAGCTGCAACTCACAACTATTGGAATTTCAATGACTATATTTATTAAGCATGTAGTTACATGTGTATATTATAACATGAGTACAAGTAGAAAAATATCAAAGCACAATAAAATTTAAACATGATTTTCTTATAAGCACATGAAGGTTAAATATATCGCAGTATACAATTATCAATTCAAGGATTATTCCTTCTGTTAGGATCAGCTAACTAACCTTGGTCGAGGTCGGAACCTTGAGCTCTAAGGTCTGGAAGACCTTGTGAAATACAAAAGACTCGCCGGTGTAAATAGCTTGGAGCTTAGATACAGCTCAATATTTTAATTCACTGACTCGCGAAACAGGATACATAAATAAAAAATAATTACCCGTATCGAAAACATGAAAAATACTGCAGATAAACTTGCACTGTAATAATCGTAAATTTATTTATAATCTTATTGAAACAAACGCGACAGCTTGACGCTAGGTATCTAGTCCATTACTAATTCACTACCTACAGAATAATAATAAGACAGTCCGTTTGAAAAGTGACGCGGCGTCAGAACAAAAATAGTCGCAGGCTAGACATGTTTATGAGCTAATACTGAAAGCTAATTATCTCTACTTGTGAACCCGAGGAGCCGATCTAAATTAGATTTCACGAGAAGTTTTCGAGTAGAATATTCCACTTGCGCCCATTTCAAACACCCTCCCATTAAAATTAGTTCAAAACAATGTTTGAAGCGCCTTAATACGCCAGTTTCATCGTCACAGAGCGAATATGCTGTACAACAATGATATTACATGTGACATGGTATATGCTACGAATTTAAAACAAATATTACGTCACTTTTATCGTGCACATTGCCCCCTAGCAATATCGATAACACACGCTGCATAAACAGTATGAATGATGCAATAACATTTAATATTAATACGACACGTCAAAACGTTGGAAACGATCATTGATATAGTTAGCGCAATAAAGCGAGATGAAAAGAAAATACATTGATTCATGATTGCTCGGAAGTGGAGCTGGTTTCCACCTGTCGGTGTGCCGCTCGTAGTGTGACAAGTTGACGGAGCAAGTTCTCACGGAGCCCCCTGTTCCAACGCTAATATTCAAATGAACTCAGTGCCGCGGAAACTCAATCGTTCAGAACAGTTTAGATACTTTAGATCAGGCTTCGTACGCGACAGTTATGCTCGCTTCACGAAAGTGTTTGAGTATCGCAATTAGAATACCGCGTGCAAATGTTTGCCAAGTTACATTTTAACTCATCGGTATATGATAAATATCGCATAATAATGTCCACAATTTTGACTTGACACTATAAATGTCAGATATGCAAATTCAGATTCAAATTCAAATTGTTTTATTCATTACTAGCTTTTGCCCGCGACTTCGTTCGCGTGGAATACTGGCTTTGGGCAACATTTGGTGTATTATTTCAAAATAAA
>DWUN01001429.1:0-16665 GCA_018249975.1 Passova gellias | reverse complement strand
TCACCAGGCTGTCTCTACTCACACCATGTAATAGTTATAGAACTGAGTTTGTAAGCAGATGACAGCGGGCTGATTTTCACACACATGATAGCTGTCACGTGTGTTCTGTATCAGACTAAAGCCATACTGCAACATGGCTGGTTTCATTAGTATATTTTGTTATTTAACAGAGTGCTGGGAGTTTTTTTTTTCACCGGCTTTTTTTTCCCAGTCTACTACAGCCAGAAGGGCACACAAAGTCGAAGTTAGATGATTAAAACATGACCTTCATTGAGAGTATGTATGTACCTTATAATAAATAAAACAATTTGAATTATACACAGCGCACATAAAATGCGAGTAAGCATCCTTTGACTTGTTATACATTCAGCGGTGCCCTCATTAGTTGAGCCCGGCATACGCACATGCTTAGTAACTCTTTGGTTTTGTTCATTATCATACGCACCCTTCCAAAATGTGGGACAAGCGTCCCAATTTACCTTTAAATAGGGTTCTATAACTTAAGGTGGTTTATAGTGTTCCATACCAACGAGATTCTTGCTCTCTGACATAACAGAAGGCTTCCGAAGAGAGTACTTACGGTTATCGTCTTATACGCACTTAGAATATTTATAGATGCATTTACATACCTTTCGTATAGAGATTATTCAAATTTAAATAGGAATGTACTGTGGTATTTTTTTTAACTAGGGTAAAAGGATACAAAAATTGTGGTATTCCTTATGTTGGAGTATCATGGACACACGAATGCGCATATAATATATACACACATACACAAAAGTACATAAGAGTCCACCCTAAAAAAGAAGAGCAATTTCATATTTCAGTTTATTCCTCGATAGGGAGTCGAACTAAATCCTTTGCGTCCGACGCTCTCATGGTGGAAATGTTACTGGCTAATTTATCAGTAAAGCGGTAGTCTCATTTCCACTGGTTCGTTAAACGGTAAACGTATAATTGTCGCAATTCGCTCCGAGTGACAACAAAGACAGGATCTCTGTAGAAATACAATGTTAAAAGCTTTTAAGAGTAATATTTGTAAAAGCTAGTTCCGAGCTTTTGCTACTCAAGAATTGTTTAGACTTTTTGTTAGGACATTCGAGTCTCTGTATACCTACTCTTATTAATATAAAGCGAATCCGTAAAGCGTAAATGAAGTTCCAGGTGAGTTGAGTTGAGTGTTGCGACTATGAATTGTTTTATATCAAGCGAAACTTGCGTAGCGCGCACTCATGAGTTTCGTATCTTATCATTACATTAGGTATATTTGTTTAATATATACATGTTGATTCACAAGTAGTACTAGCGTAGTGGATTAGATTTCTGTCACCTACCCCTAGGGTTTAGGGTACAAATCCTCACAGGCATGGTTAAATTATTAAAATACCCTCATTTTCAAATTTAAAATATCACTTACTTTAACGGCAAGGGAAACATCACAGGGGACACGTTAGTGTTTTTAATAATGTTCTTTAAGATAGGAAACTCGTGTTACATCCAAAACGGAAATCGGAGTCGATAGTGGAAAAATAACAAGGATTGGATAGACAATTAGCGCTGATATGGGGCTCTTAACGAAGGGCATGAAAACAGGTCTCATTCAAAATGGACAACGTAACGGCAACTCCTCTGGTGTTGCACGTGTTCATAGGCGATGGTGATCACTTATCATTAAGTGGCTTGTCGGCCTTTTGGTTAAATGTAAAAAGAAAACTTGAAGTTCCATAAAATTTTTCTTCTACAAAAATTGACATGGATGTTACCTCTAAGATAGGTTCACCTGTGATATTACGTTTTACTTCTGAGGGGTAAGTATACCTTTGAAGTGCGAATACAAGAAATGCATAATATATTATTGTTTCAGAGACAGCGGGGGTGCGCTGTCAAAATAGGCTTATCACCTTCAGCTGTGTAGACAGTAAATGCTATCTTTAAAATAATGTGATCTGTCTTGTTTTTTGATAATTTTTCCTTATCTTGATTAAAGAAATTTAGGCTTAGTAAATACATGTAATGTGGTACTTGCCAGTTACAAATTGTTTACTATGAAGTCTATTAATATCCTAATTAATGTGAACCCGCGTTTGCTTGCTGGGCGACCCCATATATCAAAGTAAACCGCTGTAAGGGTTTGAGACCCTTAAAGATCTAGTTGAATCGACTGTAGAAAACACAAAATTTTTCCTCTTACGTTCTTGTACATCAAAGAGTTCCAAACCCAAAACGTCTTTCATGTTTTAGTTTTATCTAAATTTTTATGTTTATACTCTTATGTATTACACTCAAAGATATTTACGCGTAAAAGAGACTTACTCGTGTCTTGCGTTATTTTTTATTGATTAATTAAATTATTGGATCAATGACGATATCATTCTCACGTTACTACGTCGAAAATTTATACAGACGATTGCTTGTAATTTATTATAAAAAAATCTGTAATGGACTTTAATGACCTGTATGAAGTGTAACGACCTATGGGTCATTAAACTGGATGTTGGCTTGTCACATGAATACAGCTTCAAAAAGGAATAATCCTTTTTTACACAAAAATAGGGATTGCATAAATAGAATTGTGGAATTTATAGAAAACATACTACCGGTAACCAACATTAAATGACCGCTCTTGCCCATGAATATCTGCAAACAACCTCTAATAGGATTGTCGGAATGGAATAATTGTATTCATTGGGAATAGGATTGTTAGTTAACATTAGTCAATTAGGATTAGTTAGCGTTCGCGCTCTTAGAGGTTGATCACAGAGGCGTTGCTATTATTGAGGACTACAATGGTCGCCCCAGTATACTTACACGCGGACTGGCATCTACACTCCTCACACCGAAACACAAATTGTTATACATAATCACCAACTATTTCATGGTAGAAATAGTTTTAGTGCTGGTACTTTCTCTAGAAAACCGTATACATGTTCTAACACCTATCTTACACATTATGTCGGATGTTGTTCTTTATAGGTATATACTCGTAAATTATGTTGACTATTTCACTATTTCGTAGTAATGTTTAGTATTTGACAGTTTTTGCCCACTTTTCAGTTCCAAAGTGTCCATAAGACTATTTTAAAAGCATTTGTATTAGCAGTTTAAAACTGGCTGTAAGAGAATGTAGTTAATGTGTCTGATAATTTATAATACGTCAGTTACCGTGCGCGAAGATCGCACTCTGGGTGGCGCCGTTAAAGTTAACGGTCGCAGAGATTACGTGGGAAATTTTTATTATAACCTCACAATGTCAAAAAATCATTAAAAAACATTGAAACTTGTACAGCATAATGCAATCTGTTATGAGTAGAGGGTTCTCATAATAATTTCATTTATGGTTTTAATCAATATTGTTTTCAGTTCCATGAAATGCTGTTGTGTCAAATGGCACTGCACTTAGGTATTCCTCATTGTTCATTCTTTTCATGTTCTTTGGGTTTTCTTCATCTTTATTATTACAACGCTACACAAAGCTGCCGCAATGTTCGGTTGCAGTCGATATACGTTTCGCTGTTATTGCTCTCACAATATATCGGGAAGTTTCAAGGACCCAAAGACCGATTGCACGCAGCAATACATTCTGGTTTAATATGACATACCGTTGGCGCCCAGACCTCGTCATATATTCCGACCTGTGTTCCTTTTTCAGGGCAAGGCACACACTATGTACATATATCCGTTTTCAATTATATCTTTGTAGCTAATGTAAATAGTATAGAGAACAAACGAACCAATGTTTCAATATCGAACTCAAATTATTGCAAAAATCATATTAATCTGTTTTTAATTGTTCAACTACTTACAACATCGAAATTCACCAAGACCATAAGATCAAGCTGTTGACGCATGTCTACCTAAAACGAGGTGAAAATTGAAAATCTCCAAAGATATTCGATAGAAAACAGAGACTTCCTTTATTTTGTTGTATAAGCAAAAGCTTTAAAAAGGCATCCAGAAGTACACTTGAGTCGAGTGCTTTTCACTGAAGTGACTGGTGGGCTTTGTATATCGATTTAGGATTATTTTCGTGTGTATTTACAATGACCATTACATATTTAGAAATGATGCGCACTAAAATTGTTTTTATTCAGCGAACTAAGTACATATTCTATAAGCATTTACAAAAATATAATAGTGATTTTAAATTAGTATCTGTGTCGTAAAACGTTTTTAACAATCGTGTTGTGTTAAAAACGATATATAAAATAAATGTGATTCAATATATTCTATTAAGGTAAATTTATAGCAAGTATACAATGGGTGAACAAAGTGCGGAGACCCGCCCCATATCTATAGCCGGGTAGCTACACCGGACGTCGACATTTTCCGTCCATAAATAGGTAGATAATTGCAGGAAAGATGTAGTTTATTTATACCGACGATACTTTGGTGTGTGTATAGGTTATCTGAAGGGATAATAGCATTGGTACTTTACCGTTAGGGTAGACCGTATCGGGTTAATAATATCGGAGTGAAAATATATTCGTATTATTTGGCTTATTTATCATCACGTGTAGTAAAGGTTGTGGAGTTGTGACGAGTGTGGAGATATAAGCGAGAGCCGGCAAGATATAATGTATTTTTATAGTTGTTCCTTTGTTAGAATATAATTAAATGAAAGTTGATCTCTGCTTGCAATGGGCTAATAAGGACTTAGTAATTACTCGTATAGTATAGGTGTTGATTTGTTTCATTTTGAAATAAATTAAAGGTGTGGATTGTTTTTTTTATTTGCTATTCGTAATAAATTGTTTTTGTTAATTACTGTACGGAACCTAATTTTCATGAGGAGAAATGTATTATGATTGAGGGTGAATATATCCGTAACATTCAGAAAGTTTCCAGAACTTACACGTAAGTTTTGAAAGTTCTCAGAAACGCTGCTACTAAATCTTATGTAGAAAATAATATTTAGTGAATTTCTTTGCTTAGTGAGATAAATATTAAATATTTTATTTTGTTTTCTTAACACTCGTCGTTCCTTTGTTCTTTATGTTTTGGCCTTACGAGAGATTAACCAACATCAGCAGCGTAACTTTAGTTATTTATATATAAATGTCAAACAAAAAAAATATAAATTTCCCGTAAACGGAGTTTAGGTACGTACTTCATAGCAAATACATTGCAAAAACTCGTGGTATTTAAATGAAGTACGTAACAGAAGCAATTCCTACGTAAATAAAATAATTTAGATGCAATTTATATTAAATCATAATTTTCTATGAGTAATTTACTTTTCATAAAATCTAGTAAAAATGTAATATCCATTCAAGAAATAGAGCATTTACAATTTACATCATTACATACATACCTTGATGAAAGTTTAAATGTCGATATTGTAATTGAACCATCAACATTAATTTTCTTTTTCGTATTACCATTTAACGTCACATATTTTATATTATTACATCATTTATGTGTAATGATTAATGTAATAGTAAAGTTGTTTTTTGTAAGTATGAGTGTGTGAGAGTGGTCGCTAGTCGCTCGAACTACAAATTTCAAAGAAATGCACTAACGGACACAAAACTTCTGTGTATTCAACATTAAATTGTGCTGAGCTATAATATACAAGATAAGTTCAGATATATAACTATTAATTTTAATGGTAAGATGTTACAGGGCTGAGCCCAATAACCTGAACAAAATATTTTTTTAACAAAATGAGGTAGGTATCTATACTTATATTATAAAGAGGAAAGATTTGATTGTTTGTTTGTTTGTATTGAATAGGCTCCGAAACTACAGGACCGATTTCAAAAATTATTTTATGATCTAAAGCTGCGCGGGTAATACCGCGAGGCACAGCTCGTACACTATAAATTTATTTATTGAATGTTTTATTTACAATGTTACCGAACATAGTTTTACTCGTTTGCTAATAACAATAATAAAATGTAAGTTACGTTGAAATCAGTGAATTTAACTCGCGGCAGATGAACTAAATTATATTACTGCAGTAACTTCTTTTCTTCATAAAGCCTTGCCTTTTTGCCTTTTAGAAAAAAGGATTACACCTTATATAAATTTTCTCTCAATCAAAATTTGGAGTATAAGTACATGAACGGAGTTAAGTGAGTATCCATGAGGTAGACCAAATATCCTTCAATCTATATATACGAGTATACAGTAGGCTGTAACAGTTTCTATGATGGCACTTTTATGCGTATGATATACATAAAAACGAAGTATAATTTTAAACTTGATAATGTTGCCATGAAGCTGCGGAGGTGTTTGAATGTCTAACTCCATTTCGTTTAATGGCTGCCATTCAAATACACGTTTGCATACACTTCAAAGTACACTTCGTTATTACACGTTAATCTTTATGGTACTTGATCGAACTGGAAGCGTCAAACTTACCTGTGGTTAGACTCTGGCAACTTCACGCTTCAGATCCAAATACTAGGCTGCGTGCTCAAGATTAGTAATTTGAATACTGTACTGTTGTTTCATATCACCCACCCGGTAATTACCCAGTATTCACCACTTAGCACAGTATTTCACGCGTTTTTGGACTTAATGTACATAGATCTTATTTATAACCTTTAGGGCGAATTACATTTTTAAAGAAAGATTGGACACAAGCCATATTGTCAATAATGTAAAAGTAGTACTGGATGTACCTACATCTTACGATCTTCAGTCTTTTATGAAGGGAGAACCAATGCCCTGCAGTGAAATGTTAATGGATTGGATGGCAGACAAGTAGAACAGAAAGAATGCTCCAAAGCTTCAAGCACCGTGAATGAATTCGGAAAATTGCATAGCACGTAACATACACAGTTTACATGGAATACTTTTTTTGACTAGTTTGCGCAACAAAATTAAATTCATATCTACGAGTAGTATTGGTAACATTGTATTCGATTAGGCAATTATTTTTCATTTCGTAACAAGTTTATTTTAACGTATTTGTTATTTTTTTGACCTTCAATTGAAAACAAAGTAAAAAAGTGTTCGTAAGTGTTTATAAAAAAGTTTTTTTTTGTAGGAATTGCGTAAACCGTATAGGAACTTAGCCAAGGTGCCCATCTAACATTTGACGGAATTCGTAGCGGTACTGCTCTTCTTAACAGATTTAGATCAAATTTTAATTTTATCTTACGATTTACAAAAAAATGAAAACTACCGAATCGTAATAGCTTCATTTAAGCACTTTGTAACGGTGCTAGAGAAATATAAGGACCTCCTGTATTCGAGTCGCCTATAACCAAGCTATTTCTATAACGGGAGATCGATCAAACTCATCCAATTATAGACCCATTCGAATAACGTGTGTCGTCTCTAAATTAATGGAGCGAGGTGTTAACTCTACTCTACTCCACTCTACTTCTCAAAGGATGAGCTCCAGTTAACAGATCGGCAACATGGATTTGGCGTCCATCCACGTCCACACACATATCAACTGTGAAATGTATATCTGACATCACGTTCTTTGCTATGACCTACGGTTCTTTAAGAAGCTTTGTTATTAACGGCAGATTCTTGATACTTCTGATATTGGTATATCACTGTTCACTCACTGTTCGATTGTCTGCATTCAGTTCGGTACTTTCTCATCATTGTTGTAAACATTTTTAATCTCCGAGTAGGTACTAATATTACTGGTTACGTTATCCAAGAGATAATTTACAGTTATTGTCCATAAATTATTTTTAACCAGTTAACGTTCTCGACGGAAGAACGTGGATCTAGTGTTCTCAATGACAGCAATCTCAGCAAAACGAACTGATAAACAAATTAGCGATGTTCTTTTACAGTTCCGCTAAGTACTTATATGCGGTTTTCCAATTTTTTGTTTTATGATAATTTCTCCTTACAGGTTCAGTTCATGTACTAATTTGATATATATATATATATGTATTTATTATTTGGTTAAAAATAAGATATCTCTTTTCATATAAATATTAAAGAAATTTAAGTAGCATTTTGTAATAAATTTCTTGTTTAAAATACGTTACCGTTAAATGACTGCTGAGATTAAATTTTCATTGTATTTTATACGGATACGCTCGAGTACGCGGATAAGGTTGATCGATATCCTGTGCCCCGGCGCCATTTTACTTTTCATTCTTTTTCGTTTGTTTTAAATCACTGAAACTCAATGTTATATTCGTGTTACGTAAATTGTTGGACATGTTTTAATATTATCTTCTTAGTATGTTTTTTGTGAACCTCTATATCTAGCCATTACGTGGTTAGTGCGCGGATAACGGAATGATCGATTTCCCGCACGCCGCCGGCTGAAAATATTCCAGCGATTGTTTATTTAAGAATTTCTCACAATAGCATCGGTTGTGTAACAATAGTTCGGGGATTGATGATACTGGTTAAGAATACAGATCAATGTAGAAATAAAAGGTGCTTTTTTGGGGTGTCCATTCACAGCACTGTTAAAAAGGTGAATAGGGAACTTTAAAAATTTGGTTTGCATTAAGAGCCAGTTGGGTGGCGCGCCGTCCAGACACAACGCAACGACGTCTTTGATAGTGTATGTATATAATTGTTTCAATAACCAGACACGTCAATTAAAAGTTTTGAATTCCCATTTTAGTTCTGTAAAGTTTCACGCGAGCTTAAAACACAACGAATGCTTTTAAAACTAAGAGCTCTTTTTAATAGTTAATCCTTTTATTTCGTTGGAGTAGTAGAGTATAAATAAGTAGTTAAGACGGAACTACTTCGTACACTTAGAGACGACTAAGCTGCGGCACTAAGAGCAACTATCCAAAACTATTGTGAAACGTTGACTGACCTACGTCTGGGTGATGTTTCAAACTCTTGCTTGTAATTTTATTCAAGTTGAGCATCAGTTCTATTTAACATTGGGTATCGATATTTAATCGCCTAGCACTCCCATTAGCTATAAAAGTAACATAACATAAATACGTTTTGATAAATTATACATTTGTATGATAAATATACAGATATTACATGAGTGTACAGTACATCTATCCTTTTTAAATGTCCATATATGTATGTTCTCAAATGCGATGCTGTAACATTTTAATCTACCTGCATTTATACGGTGGAACGAACAGGAAAGGAAATGACTGGAATGAAACCATTATGATTGTTATTTTTAAGTGGCAATAAAATGTTAATATCTCTACAAAATCAGTTAAGAAAGAATGATTTCATTCTTGACACGAGGTTTTTAAAATTTAGGACCATAGCGGTAATATACCAATTACCAATGATAATAATGATTACCCTGAAAACTAAATAGATATACCTATTATAGAATATTAGTTGTGCCCCGTGGAGTTCCCCGCGTAGATTTCGGTCCCGTGGGAATATCGGGATAAAAAATATGCTACGCTCATTCCCTGGCTGCAAGCTAACCCTGTACTAAATTTCTTTATTATCGGCCAATCGGTTCATACATGTTTAGGCTGCTGTTACGAGTAATATTTATATCGATATAATAATTATTATATGCAAACCAGCATCGAAGAAAAGTTTTAGAGCCGTTAAACAAGTTTTATAATAACGTTTGCTTATAAATGTACTCCTTTTTCACCACGACAAATTCGTTGTGGAAAAAAAATAGTACTTCTGTTATAAAAATAAAATCTCATCAATATTAATTTTTATCACGAGTATTGCAGAATGACCTTTAGTTGTGAAAGCATAATTTATAAGCATCCACTATAACTTCCACCGGCGAATTAAAGGTTAAATAGTAGTAAAATGCGATTTTGTTAGCAGATTAAAGATATCAATTTGCGCGGTGGGGTTAAGCCTTTTTGCGGGCTGTCCGCTCTATGTGGGCACTCTATCACTGTTTGCTGTGGTTGTGTTGATTATACGGAAAGCCATATTGCTGGAAATGCTTTCCCGAATTCAAAATAAGGTTTTTTTCGCATCACATATTACAAAGGTTTTATTTAAATAACATTTTTTTTTCTAGAAACTTATTCTAGATATATAGATGGTATAGTAAGTGGAATGTGTTGTATTTTTACAAATTATACTCACTGCACTAGAATAATACCAGTATTATTTATGCTAGGAACAATACCTATTTGATCGAATTAATTTTATTACGAAATTGGTATAACGAAAATAGGAGACTAGTAGGTACAATGGATCAAAATTGTATTCTCGCCTAAGTAATGAAATATTTGGTTATAAATAAAATACATGTAATAAAATCTGCGCGCTATAAGCGAGGACTCAGGTCAAACAAGGGAACAAACGGTTCATAAAAATATTATACACTGTTGTTTCGATAAGATAAGAGATTTGATAACCGTAAACGCTGGTTGGTATCGTTTATTGCCGTCTGCCTTTAGACAAAAGAGAGTGCCTTAATTCTGCGGAAAAACTTGGGAGATGCGTCGCTGGCGGTGGCGAAGGAGGTTTGCACGAATAACGTATAGCTTCGGTTGTTTAACACAAAATATTTATAAAAGATTAAATTGTCAATTTTATTCTCTTTATTCTACGATTCATGGACTTTGTGATAGGCTGCGTCGTTTGCAATCTGTCAGAAAAATGTAACCACGTAAAAAACATATCTATACAGCGTCAATCCCAAATGTCAATTTCAGACTTTTGGTTTTAGATTTATTCGTACATCCAATCAAAACATAACGTATGAAAGGCATTTTTAATACACTGTTACAAGCTGTCCACATAGAGTGAATTCGTGGAATATTTCGATTTTTCTGTCTTTTTATTTGAATATAGCACGTTGGTTGATGCAAATGAATTTTATTCTTTTTATTACAACAAACTGTTCTTCGACCGGCGGCTTAGTTTCTTTTCTGCTCGACTTTTTTGTAGAAACCATTGGTGGTTATATTTTCTGTTCTTAAAATTAAAATGTTCTTAAAGTTAGTCGTCGATAAATTGCCATATTTCATATAGTTACTTTAACATACAATAGGGCTAGGTAACTTAAATACATATTGGACATTTAACTATCCGTCAGAATTCATATTATACTCATCATACATGTGGACAATGACGTAGCAATGAGCACACTTCGGTCAGTAAAATGTAGAACATGTATTCTAGAATCGAAATATTCTTCTACAATTATCCACACTGACAGGGTTAACGTACATTACGACAGCAATAAAAGGCGTTAATGTCCACGAGGCGTTGTTATCCTTTATTATCCGCCACTCCGTGCCAAATACACGGATTGTTGAGAACGACCTGAAATTCTTATATTCCATACAAACACAGTTTGAAATGAAATCACTGATTTATGTGAAATAGATGAGCGTATTGCGTGATACGTGAACACCGTTAGTGTCATATAAATGTATATGACTTTATTTTACTTTTTTACGAATGTAGTGCGATTAAAAAATTGTAAGAAATAAAAACGAAATATACGTAGGTATATACGTTTTCCCAATCTGTCAAAAGTGGAAACATTTTCAAACATTACAAATTGCAAAAGTCTTTGTATAAAGTGAAACCATTAATGTGCAATAAAAAAGAAATTAAAAAGAAACCCCAGAGCTTCGCGTACGCTTCAAATGCTTTTCCTTTGACATTTCAATCTACTTAAAAATCCTGGAGGGGCTTCCTTGGTAAATTTCAACATAAAGACTCAGCTTTAATAAACACAATCGTAGAAATACAAAATTGCGTCGCGTTTTGAGACCCCAGTTTTGTATGTCATCTCTTGAGAGGCCATCCATCTTCCGCGCCCATTTGCTATTTTGCCAGTTATAAACTTTTATATCTAAACGGTCTTCGCGATGAGTTATTATAAGTATTTCATAGACGTATTACTTATCTCGGCCATTTATTTAGATCATATACAATGCGCAATTGATTTATTGTTAGTACACATACATAATAATAATTCATCGGAACATTTTCTCTCATTTCTATGTTGCAAGCAAAATATGTAATGTGTATTTACCTCAGTTTTTAATTTAACGTTGAGTTTATTCAACAGAACGTTAAAAATGAGGCGGTCGCACGTTCACGCGGCAATATCCGTAGCGCGGTATAACCAAATCAACGAATGTGCAAACAATCCTTTGTTGATCGCGCTAACATGCGGAAACTCGTTTGTTTATTAGTTGTACGATACTTTTATTTGGGTATGCAATTATAAATGCACGCTCGAATAAATTAATCACGCCACCGTTATAGCGGCACTGGCCGCGTGAGGCTTTAACTGTTGTTTTATTAATTTTTCAAAACGTTTCTCCTAATATTTTGTTGGGAAATCATTACTTTATTTTTTGTTTACAAAAATTACGTCAGTGTAGTTTATATCTAAAACTGCAGTATATTATTTACATGGTCATTTACTGGCCGTAGTCCTTCCTCGCAGACTCTAAAAACTGCATAGCCGGTAAACATAAAGTTTATAACTTTCTAAAGGACTCTAACATGTCTTAAAAAGCGCAACGAAGAATAGAGATGCTACTAAAACTTTTCCATAAACCGTCTCGCTAACAAAAACCGAGCTGCCTGTTGCTTAGATAAAAAGATTATTCGTTCAATTTAAAACACGTTTAAAACAATTACATTTATAATTTCTGCCTCGTATTTTTCGCCCTTGCAAGTATTAGCTGCAAATCAATGCTTATAAGACTGTATTCCTATTAGAAGGGTGCAGCCAAATCAGCGTCTTATGTAAATATATATAATATGTACAACTTACATATGCAAATACTTAATCCACATACAAGTGTCAAACAAGAGTTTTTAACCTCGTGTGTTTTAATCGTATGTGCGAACAGGGTTGGCACTAGAATAAACATTTATGCTCAGTAAAACGGTGCTCTGCATAAGTAACGATGCAGCTAGCTATGGAGGTAATCTTTGTACGTGTAGCTGAGAACTATCGCCTTTTTGTTAAAATATTAGTAATACAGAACACACATACACAATTGCTATTTATTTGAAATATTATAAAATAACTTTAACTGATATATAAATGAAAATAAACTTATAATCTTAATTTTTTATTAGGTTTGGGTTAGATCACTTCACAGTGACCTTGGATATAAAGTCCAAAACCCGATATAAAAACAGGAAATACTTAACATTTTATGCGGTCGAATTTATATTTTAAATTATAAACATTATCACGTAGCTGAATTTATCTTCTGAATCTAGTTATGTAATCAGAAGTTCTCATCAAGTTACGTCTGATTTCGAAGTAAGTGAGTTATAAGCCGGATGACCAGCAGACTTGTAGGGAGCGGTTACGGATGCACGCTAATACAGTTTCGTGTTTTAATGAAGGCTTCTCCTTCAGCTCGACTTCCATTTCTACAATGTAATTTGTTCAGTGGTTGGAGCCTTGTTTATTGAAATTTATTTACGCGTAAAGCCGCTGTGAGCGTTCGCTAAGTTCAGTTCTGTATATAAGTTTTAAAGCAGTGTTTACCAGCGGGCCGTCTGTCACGATGATCCGATTTCGACGCTCGATCGAGCAGATAATTAAATCAGTGCAAATCTTTTTTGTTTTTGACGCTTCTGTTTTTATTTTTCTGGCTGGAATCGTACAAATGAAGGCGAAATAATAAATTTTTTTTACCAGGTTTTATCAATATTCTCGTTCGTTACAGAATATGTAGCTAACAATAAATGTATTCATTATATGTCTTACAAATATTTATTTATTTTCTGTGGTCTTTTCTGTAGGTATCCGTAAGCTTTGGTTGGGTATATTCCAAATGGATTACTTTAATGTAACCTCACATCTCTAGTCTGCTTGAATTACTCTCCACGTGGATCTATCTTTATAAATTTGAAAGGGACGTATTAATTAGTATCTACATTCCCGTTGCGAAGCTGCAGTGCGACTGTAACAAAAATCGTATAAAAAGGTGTTTCGTATGCTGGAATCGTCTAACCTAAGTACGTATGCAAACTACGTATAAAGTGTTCTGAAAACCTTGTGGCAAGCGCAAAGTTGAATGAACCGTGATTTTGATGCTTAGAAATGAATCTCTGCGGTATCAAAGCTGCGAGCGTTGAAAGCGATACCTGTGTTGAATACTTAAGACATACAGTGAAGTTTTTACTATAGTACGAGTTTTAAATTGTACCATAGGATTAGAATTTAATTTCCTCATCAGGAGTTTTACAACTAAACATTTCCAACAAATAATTTTCTCAACTATGATGCTTGTGTTTATGAGTTAAGTTTATAAGATATAAAAGATACATTTATTTATTTATTTATTTATTTACACTTTATTGGCCACATAAATCTTACATTTAAGGGACAAATGGCGAGCGTAATGCATAATGCATTCTCTACCAGCTAACCATTGGGCAAAACAGAGAATGTATATATACTATATATACATTCTAGAGTTATTAATTATTATTAAATACATACTAAGACTGACTGGCAGTAAAGTGTGTTGAAGGAGTGCTTTATTATTTTGATAATTAAGGTTTGCTTACTACGGGCTATCATTTAAGACCTGACCAGTCGTCAGTGTATTCGATAAAACATTAATGAAAGTCGTATAAAAATAAGTATTTGAAAATGTAATTCGAAATGAGCCATACCTATATTATAGTAAAGTTATACTGTGCAGAGCTTCGCTTTAAATAAGCCTCACGCAATAATTTTATAAGGTTTGCATAATACCTTTAAAATAAAGTTATGTTCGTAAACTGTATGCAAAATGTTGGCGGCAGTGAACGTCGGAACTTTTAACTACGTGAATACATCGGAGTGCCCTACCTGGCCTCGTAATTTCATTTGTATTTTCATCCAAGTTGGTTGCCAGAATTGTTAAAATAACTTTAAGTGGTGGAAGAGTTCGTATATCCTATATGAAAGTACACGATTATTTTATTCTTTACGTTATAGGAAAATTGAAAAGTAATTTGAACATACTCGTAAACTTCTTTAAAGTATTGTGTGGTAATAATTTTAATTTAGACTTTTGAAATGATATGTAAAATACTGATTGACATAATTGTGAGAATATTTTATTACAAAAGTTTTAAAATAATTACATGAAGAAAATAAAAATTGGAATTGATGTATCTAGGAATGATATTTTATTTGCAGACAATTTATAACGCAGTCTAAAATGTTTACATGTGATATTAATTATAACGCAAATAAATATGGCTGGTCATTTTACTGACTTTCATGTTTACTTTTACATACAAAGGTATTTGACGAGTACTTAATGATAACCATATTTTGTTACCATTAAGTACTCGTTTAACCGAACGACAAATTCAACCATTCTTTTCTGTTTGAAAATGTATTTGAATCTCTCTTAAATATTCTTCTTATATATTAATTTATTCAAGCAATATTATAGCATTATTCCAATATGAATCTAACAGGATTTTGCATAATAAATTTGCATCAAATTAATTGGAATTTAACCCTCGAAGCATTTGAAGTGGCAACAGATTTTGATTAAGTCATTGTACACTGCTGTGTAACCGAAAGCTTTGTGTGACAAAGGGAGTTGGATCCATCTGCTCTGTTCCTGTTACGAACAACCTATTATTGAGTATTGGTTGCAGCCTTCTGTGGAGGCTATTGTATCTTCTAAAGTGAAACAAAGCTCCCGTAGCTTTGACCAGGTATACCGGAAATGATGAAATCTGGGCAACATCGAGCTTTGAATTTGGACGAGTGACTTATGTTGTATAATGTACATACGAGTATATACATCGTAGAATACGTAATGTTTAACATCTTACTTGCTTATTGTGAGGCGCTAGTAACAGTAGTAGTGATCTTAACGCTTAAAGTATTGATTAAAATGTTGAAACTGACTGCCTAGCTGGGCTATATTAAAGGATATTTTTGTCCATCATAGGGCGAGCCGTGATGGCTTAGGTCGGCGGTGGCATCAGCAACAGTGTACAAGTTTATTAAGATCGATAAGGATGTACATATTTTCGCTGTCTGACCACGTTTAACTACGTCTCACCACGAGTATTCCGCCAATGCGTAAAACCTCCAACACACCGCGTTGCCCCAGAACTGTGGTAGTAACCCAGGTGTAAATCTGTAATAATTTTTTGTAGATAAAATTATAAAACGATATTTCACGAACATCCATTATTGTCAGACTTATATAATTAAACTTACTGTAATGATTTTAGGTTGGGGGCGAAACACGTGTCGGTTAACACGAAATGTCTACCTCGGCGATTGTTAGATAGTAAAATTACTTTAGTTTTATGTGATTTCCTCCCGAGTACATATTAGTACCTACTTATAATAACAACTCTCTTTATCTTATATCTTAGCAATATCCCGCGAGTACTTTGTAATAACATTATATAAATCGGGTAGAGAGGGGTTCCTCGAGGCCCGTAGTGTTTGTATGTATGTGTGTACATGATATGAAGGTTGCATTTTGATCTCGCCTAACCGAGTGTCTAAAAGGAGCAGGCTCTTAATTCATCCTGCTTTATTAGAGACTAGCGACCCGCCCCGGCTTTACACGGGTGCAATACTGATATTAAATACACTACAGAAATACTGTGAACGTTGTATATAAAAACATAGCAGCCCGCTCCGGCTTCGCAAGGGTATAAAATATATAGCCTATGTCACCCACTGAAAAAATGATTAAAATCGATCCAGTAGTTTTGATTGTTATTTCGTCGTTAGAGAGCTCCGATAATAAACGCGTCCGATCGCTGCTAAATTCAAAGTGCTATAGCTGCTGCCGCCGA
>DWUN01001428.1:0-16667 GCA_018249975.1 Passova gellias | reverse complement strand
ACAGTTTGGTGTGCTAGGTGTGTATCATTTTGAACTACAATCATACTAATTGATGATCTTACACTTTTCTGATGAACATTTATTTACATGATTAAAGATTTTTTAAAGAATAAAGAAGGAAAAAAAATGCAGGAACTTGTATTTTAAGTTCGAATCTTTACACGATTAAAGGTGTTTTAAAGAAGCAATAAAGATGAATATTGCAGAAATTTGTATTTTTAACATAGATGCTTATAACTGATTTGGAGGCTATGAAGACAAAACAGAAGTTAATGTTACTAAAGAAGAAAATAGCCGCTTAAGTGTCGTAACTTGAACCAAACGACAGATCTTCAAAGTTCGATCCCTCTGTCTTACCGAACTTGTTGCTTTGCGAGAATTTTGAGCGAGTCGGGCCCTCAAACAGCGCACTTTCATGGTTAACAAAGTTCAAAATTGAATCACGTAACGCGAGTAAACTTCAATTATCATCTCGCAGTTCCGTGAATTTTTACGATCTCGCTTTAATTTCGAACGTTTGTTTTGCGACGTTTATTGTTGTTAATGAAGAGCGCATTGAAAGGCGCGTTAATGAAGTGACATTTTTTAAAAGTCATATCAGGGAATATTGGTGGTAGAGATATAATATAGCGGTTCCTGTTGGCATCTGGCGCCGTCTGTAATCCGACATGCTTATCACTGTTTGATTGTATATACAAATTTCGCCAAATCATCACTAATATTGATTCGAAGTTCAAATAGATTCTTTGATTAGTAATTTGTCGGATTAGAGAATACTTTATTTCAACCAATTCCGTACTATAGAGAGTGTTGGGTTACTCTATAATCCGACAAATTCGCAAAGAGAACAAAGCCCTGCAAAATTTTTGTCGGATTACCGGGGTATTTTTATGTTAATTTTTCAATTGTTTATTGTTTATTTACTTTACATGCATATAAATACGAGTACGCTTGAATAAAAAGTGTTTACACAAACCGAATTAAGAATACAAATTGATTAATCAATCAATCATCCAATCAATCAAACACTATGTAGACGTAGGTCGGGAGTTGCGTTTGATTGATTTCATGTGCTCAGTTGCATCGAGGCGGGTTTTGTTACATTTTCCAATTACGTAAAAAGATCTGATGTCGTTTGTCACTGTGTACGTTCCCGGGCTCTTTTATTCGAACAGAAGTGATTTGTGACGTCATGTATAAAAATAAATGGTTGAAAGTATTTTTGAATTCTTTTTGTTTAAAAAAAATATCTCTCATTGCACTTAAAAATAAATGGTTAAAAGTATTTTTGAGTTTTTTTTGTTTAAATATTTTTTATCCATCCCATTGCACTTTAAATTAGGTGTTTGGAAAGAGACTAGAAATTTATTTTCACGACAATACATAGCCTTATATCTATAACTCGAAAGCCATAAAAAGAAATAATAGTTTTTTCACAAAAAAAATTATTTTGTTATATACCAGCATTTGACCAAATTATCGTCTAATGACAACGATGTAGGCTTACTTGCGTAGTAGATACCTATTCGCTTTACGTTTGAAAAGTTATAATTTCAGGCAATACAGACGCGTCAAAGTTTTCCGGTCTTTTGCTTTTCCAATAAGAAAATGCTATAAGTGTATATTAAAAAAAATACTTATTTACAAATGTTTGTATAGTAAATTTTAAACGCTTTTTTGCGAGTCTCGGCTTATTTACGGACGTTTTAATGAAAAGAAGCATTTTGAACAAAGTTAAATCCGAATTATCTGGAAGCGTTTCTTGCGATTTTATTATTATTATTAAAATGAGTGTTTGTTTTGCCTCTGAAATGTTTTGTGTTACAGTTTTAATATGAGCTCTTCCAGCAAGTGTAATTTTCAGGTTATTTACGAATGTTCTATGTCTTAGGGTAGGAAAGAGTTAAAGGGCCTTAAAATAATAACTCATATTGATGTTACTCGGTGAATTTGGCGCTGAGTTGACTGTAGAGGGTTGTACAAGTTTTTATACATTTTAGGGTATTTTCAGATATGACATTTTCAGACATGTGATTATTGATATAAATAAATAAAGAAATTTGGCAATCGATGCTCTCTGTCTACCCCTTAAAGACTCGGAGTGATGTAAACTAACCACTAATTCCTGATAATCAAAAAAGCAATCACAGCTGAGATTTATATTGCCGTTTTAATTTCCTTTCTTAGCTTTCATTCCTTTGGTTGGTACGGGTAAAAAAAATATTGATGACGTGTGAGAATTGTCAAAAGTTTATTTTATATGCCTCATCGAACCCCGTAATCCTCAAATTCAAAGTTACGCTGATTCGCTGATGTAACTCACCGATACAATACAAAGCTAGAAGCTAACGAGAGCGTTTAGACATCACAATAGTATTGATATCAAACAATTTTCAGCTCGTCTACGAATCGGTAACGGAGGTCAATGAACCGACAGTCCGTTGGCTAATACATTGGATCAACCCCATTAATTACGCCCTGAGCGTTTCGTATTAATTATGTTTCTCCCGCTTTTTTTTTACTCAATCGCGTCACTTTAAGCTGCTTATGTCGCAGCCTCTTAAATCAAAGTGCGCCTTAAGTAACCACCGGACCTTCGGGAGCTCATTAATATTTAATTACCACTTCCTTTCGTTAGTTAAGTAGGAGATTAGTTCTTGGCTATTCGTCGTTTGATCTGGCCTTTTTTCCGTGAAATTAGAACCAGGTGGCCGCATTAGTGACCGAAAAAGGGAAAGTCATCAATATAACCCAGACGAAGCAGGTTTTTGTTGTACATACGTATAAATAAAATTGTAATGTTAGTTTGTGGTTTCAAAATAACTGTGTTTTCTCAAGTTATTTATACAATACTGAAATACAGTATTTATTTAATTTTTGTCTGTCTGTCTGTCTATCTGTCTGACTCTTTGTTTGTTAGAGCAAATTTTGAGAACGGCTGAACCAATTTTAATGGGGCTTTCAATTGAAGATAGAGAAGGTTAAAGGGTAACATATAGCAAACAAAACGTGTAACTGCGTTCTTCACAAACGGTTTGATCAAGAATTGTTCTCAGGTATTATTATTATAATTTTCACTACTAAAGAAGTTATTAAAAACTACTTTCCATCGCCTCGCATGGCTTCTGCAATAAAAACGTTACCGTCCCATTCACCCCCTCTCCTCCAGTCCCCCCCCCCCGACCACAATGGTGACAGAAATGTAAATAAATTCACTTGTTTCACACAATTTATCGTGCATAAGCAAGCAATCTGCATTTCCGTGTACATGGTAATCTGCATTCCTAGAAGCGTACACATGCAAAGTACGCCTACTTCCGAGACTTCAAGTTTTTGTAATTTTAGTTTTGCAATTTATGTTTTTGTTTTATTTGTAATCGTAATGTATCTTAACGTAAATATCTTGGGATTAATTTATTTATTTAAGTAAGGGCACATCAAATAAGTATATTAATTATATATTAACTTATCATGTAACATACAAATGATCATTTTATATTATGTACTTCAATTAAAGGTTTGCAGGGATAACTACAAAAAATACAATCTTCATACTCGCTGATTTCGAAGGCTCCTAACTGCCCTATCAGATCTCTTTTACTGGCATAGGTATAGTGGTTAGAGACCCTGATTGCTAAGCCGGAGGTCATGGGTTCGATTTTTACCCAGAACAAACATTTGTGTGTTGAGCACATTTATTTGTTCTAATATTATAATTAAGCTGAGCTAGGCCCATTTGGTGATGATTTTTATTATTTCAGACAGCGTTTTGTTTTTAACTAGTATTCTAATTCTAATCGCTTACGCTTCAAGTTTACGTTCTTCAATATGAATACGACAGCGGCCCAAGTCGCTTAGCCGCTCTGCGAATATTTTTTTGTCGGCGAAATTTTTCAGTTGAATTTCCGGCTGAAATTCACATGTGCGCAGCTTGTCAGAACAACGTAGTGCAGAAATGTAAACTGACTGGACTTTATTTAAGTTGTTTTTTTATATCAAGAGTACCTCATTTGAGCAGCAAGGCTGCATTTTAATTGAGTTTACCATACCAGCTTGAACACTGCTGGGACTAATTAAAAAACGTGAAAAAAGTTCATTTTACAATGAGCTATTTATTAATAGCTAATGAGTTACTTAGTGTGTTAGTTCAGTGGTTTAATTTTATAGAACAGCAATACCTTTACCCGAGACGAAGTCATTAACTCGAGCTGTTACCTAATTTACACTTCCTTCCTGTCGTATATAGGTATGTATACAAGCTGTGCGTCGCGATCTGACCTGCGTAAACCCCATCCCATGGAAGTTTCGGGATAAAATTAGTCTATATATTGCACTATAACTACCACTATCTTCCAGCGAAACTCCCATTAAAATCGGTTCTGCCGTTCCAGAGATTAGCCTGGACCAACAGAAAGACGGATCGACAGACAAAAATTAAAATAACATGCTCGTGTTTTAGTACGGTGTTAATAACTAGAAGCACTTGAGAAAGCACAGTTATTTAGAAATCACAGACAGACAATTCAATTTTATTTATATATATGCTAACAATGAAGTGTCATAGAAATCTGTTGGTACCGCCGTCTACGCAAAAATCAGAAAAGCGGAAAAAGATAATGTCAAAAATATCTCATCTAGATACCTCAGGTTTGTAAGGATAGAGATATTTTGTATTCCGTGCTTCTGACAACCTTGTTAAGAACCTAGCGTGATTGTATGCTAATAATAATAACTCACTTTTAAATGTAGCTTTACCAATTGTGAGCAATACACAACCACTTAACAAACTAAGCATTGCCTCCGATGTTTTCTTAACATTTGTTTCGCGTGTTGCCCTTTAATAGCAACGCTTCCCGCTCGTCCCAATGGCGTCTTGACACGAATCGTGCGATAACATAAACTCGACCTTATCACACCCACACAAAGTTCATTATTCAAAGTGCAAATAAATTCCACTTCGATATAATGTCGCGAATGTTTGCAGTTACCAACGCCCGTATTGTATTCACAATAAGGTAGATATATTGTAATTGGAGCGATAATGAAACCTCGTTAGTGGGTCAAAGAACTGACATGGTTCGTGAAGCCAAAAGCCGAAAGATAGGGGAAATGATTTCGTTATGTATCTGTATGTTTTGAGATTCGTGTTTTGTTGTAATGATCGCGGAATGGCGGATTGACTTTGATTCGACGATAATGAACGCGATCCTTTTCGTTCATCCTTCAATTCCATTCATTCGTTGCGGTAATTAGGTATTGTAGTGTACTTAACAGCAAAATCCTTTTGAATTTATATTTCCTTAGTCCGTTGAGGGTATAAATAATATTGTCGAGTGCAGTTGAAATGCATGCTTTTTTATTATTGGAACGCAACGGAAGTAATCCTTGAAATGGAAGTATTATTTGAGATTGAATGGACATTGAAATATAAATATCGTTTTTATTTGCTTCTTCCCTTGATATTTAAGGCAATTTGTTTTAATATAATTTAGTCAGCTATTGTTGATGGATGTAGGTGCCTAGGGAGACCTAGACTATCCTATCTCGACCAAACAGGTCAGATACTGGCTGACGGAGGAGTCAAGAGTCTCCGAAACTCCGAAAGAGAGTAATAAATGTAGACGAAGCGCGTCAGGTTTGCAAGGACAGACATATTTGGCACTCGGTGCTTTCTGCCTACCCCGTTAGTACCTTGACGTGATGGTATGTTGCTTTTGTTGTAGTTAAATAACTTACTTTCACTTTTCGAAATGTTTAATCTTCGATTTTGCGCCTACAAATTTTAGCGCATAATCGTAGCGGCCATAAATTCGTTTGCGAGCGTATATATCCAACGAATTGGTTAATTCGTCACCGGCAGAATGCTGCTTGTGACTTTATCGATGAAAAATGGTAAATAGCCATTCCTAGGCTATTCTAGGCTATTATAACCTTCAATAGCATACGACTAGATTTTTAACTTTGTTTGTGCAGCTGACAGAATGTATGCTATCCTTTTCATGTCCCACTGCTGGGTATAGGTCTCTTCTGTGCGAGGTCTGGGTGTGTTGTGGTGACCGGACAGCTGAATATCATACCTATATACTTACAATATAATACTTATATAGATATTTTTAAGAAACCCAGACGCAGAACAAACAAATGTGCTCAACAGACAATTGTTTGTCCAGCGCGGGAATCGAACGCACGCCCTCCGGTTTTGCAGTCATGGTCACTAACCACTCGACCACGAGGCCAGTCAAAAGTTAGTCAGTCAACCAGACAAAATATATAAGTTTATCTATACAAGGTTTTCTTTTGAATCCTCCATTGGCGGGCTGTAACGTTTCGTATATAGCGCGCATAGTATGCCAGTACCACATCCAGTTTTTATACCCCATTTCATAGTACCGCGGGCGTTTTTTACTGAGCGCCGTAAATTACAGCAATATAAGTATATAAGCCAAGATAATTTCGCTGGGAAACGCTCTCATTAGCCGTAGCGGATTCATTATTCCTTGGGAAAAAATCTTGTTATAATTACCGCCCATTATTCTCTGAGCCCGCGGCGATAAGCGTGTCCGCGAGCGTCGACTGCGGATGTCCCGAGATGTGCGGATGTCGCTCGAGTCGCGGATGTCGCGATACTTGTGGGTCTTGTATGTGTACGTATACATTGATCTGTAATGTATTAGTTATTATGATACAATCACGCCAGAGCCCTAATGAGATAGGCAGAAAGCACCGAGACAAACCTGACGTGCGTCATCTTTCGTTTTTTTTTTTAATCAGTACCTATTTGTTTTAAATGCAAAGGGTTTATTGCGACCTACTTTGTTGATATGATTGAAATAGTTCGAAGTTTAGTTAAAATAATATTCGGGTGAACTATCTTTATCGGTGTTTTGCTATTTAAGTTTCATAGACAAAATCTATTGGTAGGTTCATTTGGTTAACAAAAGCGAACGGTCCCCGGCGCTATATCAAATGATATTTTTAATTAAGTAATAAAACACACCTAAAGTAATAAATTGTCTTTAACGACTTTTGTATTTTTTTAAAGTGTGAGTAATGGTTAAAAAGGTGTAGTAAAAAAATTTGACACCATAAATAAAAAAAGTCCCAAAACCTGAATTCCTAAATTACACGTAGCGTGTTTGTGTGCTATAAGTCGTGTTAATATAAATTTGATTTATAAGTCGAGGGAAGCCCTGTGCACATATCCATTGACGAGAAAATATCCATTGTCGAGCAAAACGATTATAAATTAACAGTCAATAACTTGAAAACAAAATTACATTTATGTTAAAAATTGTTTTTATCCGGCATGTCGCGCGTCTTGCCGGGCAAGAGCTTCGCGTTATCCGAGTACTTTTATTAGCGCGTCCTGATATAAATTCATGTATTCCGCTTTATTTGGTGCTCAATCGAGCGTGTCAGTGTTAGATAATGCATCGTATACTTTTCACGGCGATGCGATCAATGCGGTGACAAAGTTTCCGGAACGTTCTACTACCTACCTGGTAATATATGACGGAATATCTCATCGTTTACGAAGAAAATATGACCAAGATAGGCATTGCCTGACAATGTATCTTCTGACTATGTATTCTCTGACTATGTATTCTCTGTCGATGTATACTTTGACGACGTATTCTTTGTCGATGTATCCCCAGACGATGTATCTTCTAACGATGTATCCTTTGGCGATGTATCCTTTGACGATGTATTCTTTGACGATGTATCCTTTGGCGATGTATCCTTTGACAATGTATTCTTTGACGCTGTATCCTCTGACGATGTAACCCCTGACATGTATCCCCTGACGAAATATCTATTGACGACCTAATGTGTCTTTGAATGTATTAGTATTTTATAAATACAGTACCCTTTATACCAATTCACGTCTCTAGAACCAAATTCCTTAATAAATAAATAAATATAAATATATAAAAAAAATTGTAATCAGGCTCTAATTACACATACATATAATATGTACAATGTACATACAGTATTTTTACTTCATATTGTATATGTTATCAGTCTTCTCATAATACAGAGAATCCTAGTGTGAGGGACCTATATTTTTGTATCCTTGAAAAAGTACGTTTCCATTGGCTATGAGCTGATCTGTTGGTAAGTCAGATGCAGTCTAGTATGTATCACGCTTGTCTAAACTGATCCCAGTCATTCTTGTCTCGAATAATCTCAAGTTATATGCAGCTTGAAAAGTAGTTCCAATATTGAAAGGCATTGAATTTATTTATGGATAAATATGTTTCACAGGTAACAGGTAGTACTGCGCGCGCGTAAGCGTTCCCGATTCCCGAAAGCAATAATCATTCCCGTTCGAATGCCATACGACATTCGGATTCGACTATGCGGGCTATTTTGATATTAGGTTTTACATTTCAAAATTTACATGTGACTACATTCTGATGTAGTTTTGATGTCACGTAGATCAAATTTGACTGGTCTTGATCTAGCTGTTATAGTATCTGACTGCTAAACAATAGGTTGTGGGTTCAATTCTCACCTAGAACAATACATATATGCTTTAATACATATATAGACATTTTTATTAATATAGAATAAGCAAGTGCGCTCATCATACACAAGTGCTGGGTGGGAATCGGTTTGTCATGATCATGTATACGACCATGTAGTCAGTCAATAAATGATGACGTTTGGATATAATTCTGTACACTGACCCTTTATATTTGTACTAGCTTTGCCCGCGACTTCGCCTGCGCGCAACTCAGTGTGTCACAAAGATCTCCCGCGTATTAAAATGGTTACTGTAGTTCGATCTTAAGAGATAAACATATACCATCGCTTACTTTATTATAGGTTTTTTAAAGGAAAATGTTTTTGTTGAACATTGTTTTTATGTATCTCATAAGGTTGAGTCAGCGCACGCCGTGTAGGCGTTCAGGAAGTTCATTTTCGGTGACTTTTTCGTAAAACAATGAAATTTCTGGAAAAACTAAAAAAATGGGAGAAAAAAGTAGCCTATGTTCATCCCAAGACCCTCAAGTACCTCTGTATGAAATTTCATCACAATCGGTTCGGCGGTTTGACCGTGATTGAGTCACAGACAGAGTTACTTTCGCATTTATAATATTAGTATTGATTTGGAACGCCACTGGAAGGTACGTAACTCTCGCAGTTTCAGCGGGCACGATTTGTCATGAGCGATTCTTATCTACGGGATTTGTGGGCGCTTTTGAATCGCGGTCTCTCGTCTGATGTTCGATCTGATACGGCTATTCTGAGGTGGATGGATCATTATGTACTTACATCTTTTAAAATGATTGCAATGATTTTTTTTACTTCTGTTTCTTTTTTTCATTTTCGTTATGTTCCCTGTCGATGTTCTTGTCTATATTGATTTATGTTTAGAATAATAAACAGGGTTTGTTGCTATTTAAGGTTTACTATAGCGACGGGCGCACAAAGTCGACATAAGATGATTGAAACTTGACCTTTATTAATGTATGTATGTAGCCTATAATGAATAAACCAATTTGAATTTGAATACAATTATTTATGACGCAGGGTCTACTTGAGTAGAATACTTACTTACTTTGAATAGGTTACATCTACATTAGTTTTTTACCCATCCGGCTGAACCATAAATTCACTTGTGCATCTCTAACTTCAAAAATTACTAAGTTCCATAGCATCTTGCATCCCCTATTTTACTCCTAGTCGAGTGACGTGACGTAGCCTTAAGTTTTCGTCAAAGACTAACCTATAAAATACAGAAAGGATTTTTTAAATTCCCAAACGAGTTCCATAATTGGTTGGATTTTACATGAAAGTAGAATACGCATTTTCACTTAGCTTACCGGGAGGATCATGATGGTGCTTAGAACAAGAGTGTTCTGTCTTAACTAAAATCGTCAGAGTTTCCCAAAGTTTCAACTGGAACGATTTGTTCTCAACTGGTCGCGTGCCAAGCGCACACGATCCGCTGGATTTGCGGTTGCGCTTATTCTGTCACATGGCGATCCAGGAAGATATGTGACAATATTTAAAGGAAATGTGTGAATCGAATTCTATTTCTTTACTTATTACATTCCTTTATATATATAATTTTAGAAAATTTACCGTAAGAACTTCTTAAGACACCACAGAGCAGACAAAACAGTTTGGTAACGAAGAGTAATAATAATTTGGGATATCTTCACGTACTATATTGGGCAGAACCTGTACTATAGTACTTTTAGGACAATATTGTATAATATAAAAAAAAATTTAATAAATAATTTTGCAGCGACGCGCAGAATCGAACCGAAACCACGCTAACAAAGACCAACGGGTCAGTCAGCCAGTGTCTCCACTTCTTACTCGTGTCTCAGACATGGTCATTATAAAGTTAACCTTTATTAGCATCGCCCAAACTAGCCACTTTATCCTACATTACCGCCATTTTGTCTACTATCAGCAGCTCTTTTCACCAGCATTGTCTGAGATTTAGTCAGGCGTACACAATTTTCTATGTGGGGAGAGTAAACATGCCGACAACTAAACACAGTGGCAGCTAAAGTTGGAACGTAACGGCTCTCGTAACCACGTCAGGTAAAGCGAAGTTACGAAGCGAAGGCTTTCGTTTTACGGTGAAGCCTCTCGTTGCATACCAGTTTTTTAAGGATGAATGCATTTCTATACAATTATGTTATTTATCAAATTCGCTATCGTCAATGAGGATCAATTCATATTTTGCGATTTATGCCTGACAAATTAGATATCCAAATTACATTTCAAAACACATAGGAATATATAATAAATTTTCCATCAAGCCAGAGCTTTAAGCTTTCCAAAACAAAAAGAATGCCTATTAATACAAATGTCTGAAATATTAAGACATTCTCAATAGAAAGATCAGTACTTGGTACGAATAGACTGTAACAAAAAGTGACAACCCTAGCAACTATAGAAACCGAAATGACGCCCGAGTTGTATAAAACAAAATCTATCTCGACGCAATAAGAACTGCGGGAGGTGCAAAATGTTATTGTAAGTCGTTTAAGGATGACAAGTTTTATTTGGAAATGAGATCGAGCGAATTTGAGTTCTATTCCATTGTATTAGAGGTGTACGCGGCGGTAATCACATCTCTGTTTAGTGTCGAAGCTCGTAACAATTGAGAAAAATTCATGCATAAATGCATGAATGGATTTCGAATAGTTCTTGATGTATTCAGAACGTTCAGTTGGATACCGAATGTAGAAGGAAAGAAAATAAGAAAATCTTTTATTTAGTACATTTTACAAAACAAGTAGCGTTTGGAACATATACACGAATTATGTTAACAAATGTAATTTATTTTTCAAGTGTTTTTATTGTTCTATACGAGATCCAAGATACGAGATGGGATACGAGTCACCTGTCCTAATTAGGTTTCCGTTTCAGGCTATACTCGTATATCTGTCAAAGTAAAAACAGATTATACAGATAAACTACGGTTACAATGCTATACTGGACTCTGCGTTCTAAACCATCCAATGGATTATTCAAGTTCATTAATTTGAACGTGTCGCATGAATAAGCACCATTTATCTTTATTTATCTGTGGCTTCGGCCCAATGACACGGACCACAGACTATTAATGAATATCACTGGAAATTAATGTTTATTAGGACGAAATTGTTCACCAAAAATCACCACAAATTGTTATTTAAATGAATAGCAATTGACATTCTGTTACATACTAGCAATTATGGCGATATAGTGGAGATTTGATTTAAATTGAAAATGAATATAAGGCTAAGTTCACATTTGGCGTCTCGTTTATGATGCTCGGGTACGTGTGATTTTTTGAAGCGAAACTTTTTTGCGCATATGAGGGTAAAATTATTACTGATGAAACGACACGAAAATGTGGGACTTTTTTATTCGTTTCACTTTCAGACAACTAAGAAGACGGTTAAGTAATTCGTCGAAACAAATATTGGTGCACACAAATGTGCTGGTCGAGAATCAAAGCCGGGACCTTGAATTAGTGCTCGGGGTTGTCAACCGTAGGATGAACAGATCTGTTATAGGCTCGTCTTTGAAATTCGCGAGCTATTTTTAAATATGTAAGTCACAAATTCGCCCTCAATCTCCTCCGCCATCGGAGCCCATTAACCGGCGAGCCCCGAGCAAACACCGACAAGCACTCGCCAATATCCAGCGCGATCCATCTTTATTTGCCGCCGCCTGATGTATCGTTCCTCTGTCGCCGATATTAGGTTACTCTTTAGAACATGAGCGGCTGGAAAAGACTTAACATTTTCTACATACTTCTTTTACTGGTCTACCGCTGGACAGGTCTGTTCTCATGGTGAAAGAGTATTAGGCTTTAGTCTGCCACGCTGGTCGAGTGCGGATTTTCAGTCTTCACACACCCCAGAAACATTATAAATTTTTAAAACGTCTATATAGTGTGCAGGTTTTGTGTGTTTTCCTTCACCGCTATAGCGAATGACATTTGAAGTTTTAGTTATAAAACACACTTAACTAGTCAAGTATTGGTCGGGATTTGATCCCAGACCACCCGAAGTGAGAAGCTAAATTTCAGAGGCTATCAATGCTTTGGAAGGTATTGATAATACAATTCATATCAAGTACATCGGACCACATCCAGAGCAGCTAGTTCCGGCGATATCTGCGATGGCGGGAACTACTTCACTTTTACTTTTGCACTTACAGACAATTTATCAAGGTCCATAAGTCCATCCGTTCGTCGCGGTTGAAGTGAATTTTTTCCTATTAGGAAACTAGTGAAAATGCTGACAACTATAGTAAGAGAAACAAAGAAAGAAAAAAAATAACTGGGGACAATTCCACACACGGCTATTTGATTCCAAATTATGCAATTTAATGCCTGTGTTATGGTATCCGGACAGCTGATAAACCAATTCTAAATTAGGCAACTAAATGCTTGTGTTATCGTAACTTGCTCTTCGTGTTATGGTAACTGGTTCTTTATATTATGATATGTGGTTCTTTATGTTATGGTAAGTGGTTCTGTATGTTATGGTAACTGGTTCTTTATGTTGTGGTAACTAGTTCCTCGTGATATGATAATTAGTTTTTCGGGTTATGGTAAGTATAGCGCATTCCTCTTCCAATTTTATAAATCGCATGCTCATATTTCACACGAAGAAAGTAATATACCTACTTTCCGTTTCACGTTCAAATCTTTTATTTGCTCGAATGTAAAATTTCTGTTCTATGTGGTTCATTCAGGCGAACGATATTGAAACGATATCGTTAACTAAAACGTCTGCTGTAAAAAATTATTGATTAACTTTACGACCTAAGTGATTACGGGACCAACTTGTGCTTAGAAAGCTAAGGTCCTGTTTGGGTCCTCTTTATTCTAAGAGCTTACGTCGTATTACGGAAGTAGGCAGGGGATTAAGTAACTTAGCCTGAACATTATTATTGTTCTATCACTGTCAAACAAACATTATACAAAGTAATTTTGCAGTAGTTGCAAAAAGCGATTTAAAATTGCTATAATTGCAATGTACTGTTTAATTTTGTTGTGGCGGATTATTCCTGGTGCAATATTGTAATTATTTGCGCTGAGAATAAATAGTTAGCGAACGCGGTAATTGAATCACTAAATTATATGGCATAATGCGTACCGTTTGCATTTTGTTTAAAGAAATAACTCTAACGATGAAATCTGATGCTTTGAATGTGAAGCAGAACATCACGAGGAAACCTGCACACCTTAAAGATGTTATGAAGTATATCCTGAGGTGTGTGAAGTTTACCAATACGCTGTTGGCCAGCGTGGTAGACTGTGGCCTAAATCCTCTCACTACGAAAGGAAACCCGGTCCAGCAGTGAACCATTAAAAGAGTCGAAAAGAAACATTTAATATGATTACAACGATTAGGTTCGCCTCAAAATTCAACATTAATTCCGTTTACCGTATTATTGAAATTGATTGAATGCGTACGGATTAATTTATCAGCAAATTCGGTTTTAGACCGCGGCAATAAACCGATGTATGGGCCGCTTAGGGCCAAACTCCGTAGTACTTCATTCATAATCGCAAAATACAATTAGCCTCAAACGTAATAGAATGAATAATCATATTACAATTAGGCATTTATATAGCAAGGAACAAAATTGTATGTTGAAATCCGTACAATATCGCGGCGAAAGTTCGACTAAGAAAAGCATCAGAGGTATTAATACCAGTATTGAAGTTAATGTTAAGTAAAATTGTCAAAGTATTTTTTTTTATTTATAACACACACAGTAAGGACAAATAAGGAATATGGACTTTAAATAGCCGTGCAACTGTTTATTCAAAACTGATATAGTTTTTATTAGACACGCTGGTGGAACCATCGCTCAGCGAAGAGATCCTTGAGAGTACATCAAAAGTTTTTTTTTTTTTGGTATTTATTATTATTGATTTATAGAAATAAACACCTAAAGTGCGCTACACTGATGTCAATGTAATATCGTTCCTCAAAATATACCCGTTCTATTTAAATGTAACGGATGCGAGTTTCATATGAGTGCATCCAGTGGTTTCCAAATGTTTTATACATTAACCTCAGTTTGAGGAGATTTATATTCTTTTCAGTTTGTGCAAGATGGGAGTCACTTCTGTTTCCATATTAGCTTGTATGTGTATTTTATTGTCCTTTTGCAGAAATTGCACTTAAAGTCGAGTATGATGTTTTCTTTACATATCATACTATTAAGCCTATAACGCCATATATTTCGCTTATTTGATTAAAACGTGTTTTCTTTTGGAAATGAGATATTTGTCTGCAAAAAAAGTAGCCTATGTCACTCTCCAGTCCTTCAACTATCTCCATACTAAAATTCACATCGATCCGTTGCTCCGTTTTGACGTGAAAGACAAACAAATACACCTTCGCATTTATAATGTTAGTAAAAATAAGAAATCAAGCTATCCTTGGACTTTAAAATGAAGATTTCAAATTTCACTTAAAGTATTTTTGAATATCTAGTCACAGAAATTCCATTTGTCAAAAGTAGCCAGCGCTAAAACACAATATCAGGTGCAATGCACTATTAATCTTTAACTTCGGCGAGACCCCTTACCTTGAGGAACGAGCTTGAAATTCCATTTTCTTGACATGTTCTTGCAGACATTTTTATGTTTGTGTACCGACGGATCTTGTGGAACAGGTGTCTGTTAAAGGTTATTTACACGATGCTAATACACAAACCAGCTTTTTAAATATATTGTCTGTCTGTCTTTCTGTTTATGCTGGCTAATCTCTGAAACGGTTGAGACCATTTTAGTGGGACCGATTTTGCTGGACTACAGAGGAGGTTGTAAGATGTAGGACTCTTTTAATTCCAAAATGTCTGAGGGATTTACGCGAAAACACCCACGGGAACGGCTAGTTAAAGGTAAAAAAATAGTCTAACCGTTAATCTTTACGTAATAAAACATGAAAATCATTTACTTTGCGCCGTTAATTTTGCAAAGGTTTAATATTCCGTTCGTTAAACTTTCGAACTTCCAACATCGAACTTCGATACAGTTCGATGTGTTCGTTAAGGAAGTTCGAATAAACTAGGTTCCAGATAATTCCACCCTCGAACGCACCGCCCGGCGCCCGGGCCCGACTTCGTTCTACAGTTGACGCTCTTTGATCTGAGACAGCTAGGGCCGCTTGGAAAGACACGTGCAGTTTGGGCTACCCAACCTTATAAATCTCTCTAAGCACACCAATTAATTAATTGACTGGCCTCGTGGTCGAGTGGTTAGAGATCCTAACTGCAAACCGGAGGTCGTGCGTTCTATTCTCACCCAGGACGAACGAACATTTGTGCGATGAGCACATTTGTTTGTTCTGTGTCTGGTAATAATAAAAATATCTATATGATTATTATATTGTATGTATGTACGTTTATCAGCAATCCGGTTACCATAACACAGACATTCAATTGTGTTATTTGGAATGGGATAGTCGTGTGTGAATTGTCCCTAGTTGTTATTATTATTAATAGTTATAAAACTCAGTTTGTAAGGAGATGACAGCGGGCTGATATTGGCACACACGACAGCTGTCACGTGTGCTCTTTATCGGACTAAAGCCATACTGCAACATGGGTGATTTTATTCACTTGTTTTGTTATTTAAGAGTGCTGAGAGTTTTGTTTGTGCCGGCTTTTTTGCCCGGTCGCACAAAGCCGAAGAACGATGACTACAACATGGGCTTCAATGCGTAAGTCAATGAATAAAACGATTTGAAATTGAAATCTTAATAAGTACTAAACTTATCAAACCGTTTGACCACGAGGCCAGTCGTAAAACATGTGGTTTACTAATGACTAACGTAAGTCTGTACGCACACCGTTCACACTTTGATGTAAGACTTAGCAATGTACATACGCCTATGAAAACAAGCGGAGTTTCTTTAGGAGGAATACGCTAATTAAAACCAACTTCACAAGCTCCAATGGCCTGCGTGATATCTCAGCGGTTGGGATATTGAGGGTGTCTTTCCAGGCTTATCTCCGCCAAGCGATCACCTGTTCATAGTTCCATGTTTTTAACTAAACTTAAATAAATAAACCCCCCCCACCCGCCGAGTGGAAGACTGAATTTTAATTGACCGACTTCCAAAAGGAGGAGGTACTCAATTCGTCTGTATTTTTTTTTTTTTTTTTTTTTTTTTTTTTTTTTT
>DWUN01001427.1:0-16669 GCA_018249975.1 Passova gellias | reverse complement strand
CATGGGCGGCAGTGGCCACCCGTGACTGCTGCTTGCTCGTTCACTACTCTCATAAGGTAAAAAAAAAAAAAAAAAGCGATTTGCATGTGAAAAATTTAATATGAGTTTGTTTTTGTAGTGGCAACAAAATGATAAAAAGAAGAGAAAAAATATTTAAAACTAAAATACAAGAAATTTCACCAAGGTCGTAAGCCTTGTTAAATTAAATATTGTTACTACATTACTGAATAGTTTAAATAGTATTTAATACATATTGTATTCACAACACCTAACCATTGAAAAGTATGTCCTTCACGTTGAATTTTCTACACACAATGTGATTTCACTGTGACGCTTTGTTTTATTTCGTGCAAAACACTTCAATTGTCTGTGTGGCAGTAAATCGGTAAACATACATACGAGTATAAAATTATATCTTTATCAAACATCTCACCGGTTCTCATACCATAGAATATTTAACAGCATAATGTAGAGTCAGTCGTGTGTGGAATTTTCTCCAATATTATGATTGAATTTCCAAATGTTTCTTTACATAAAGACATATTTGATACATAATAATATCACTGTCGCGTTAAGCGCCACACAAGCTAAATCTATTGAAAGTTCATTTCAACGAATTGCCGTTGAAAGCTCTCCGACTGCTTTATTGAGCTGAAGCTGTTTTGAGTAGGTACTATTAAATCGAAAAACATGATAAACTTTTATTGCTCGTGTTTAAACGACCTAAGGTTAAAGCAAGAACACAATTTATGACCCTTTTCACGGTAAAATAAAGGCGCCATCGTATGAAATATAAATTGCGACCATCTCGTCTGTTACGGACGCCCGAGAATAATTCATTTTTTTTTTCTAAACGGGTTTCGCTAAGATAGAGAAAGAACTAGCGGGGATAGGATTCTTATACCGATGGAGATATACGCTGTGCATGTTCACTGTTGTACACAAAATAAAAATATTATAGATATTTTATTAAATAAGTATTTGTTTCGACGGAAAAATAACAAATTTTCACAGGAAAACACGTTTTTAATCAATTATTTTCTGTTGGTCCACGACTGGACCGGGTCTCCTCTCACAGTAAGAGATTGGTAGACTTCGCACACCTCAAAAATACTATATAATTTATAACATCTCTAAGGTGTGCAGGTTTCATTACGATGTTTTCCTTCACCGTTATAGCGATGCTATTTAAATTTTACTTATAAAACGCACGTAATATATCGAACGATTGAACCCTGACCCCCCGGAGTGGGAGGCTGAACTTTCAAACCAGTGGGCTATCACTGGTTTAATCAAATAAGCTCCACAAATGGCGTTACTGGCGCAGTCGTGCAGTTGTTGGAACTCCCGAGTATACTTCTCCATGATCGGTCTGTGAAGATGAAGGTCGAAGACCCGCCTATCGAATATTTTTACCGCCTGTAAGGTTTCCAGCAATCACACATCGAAGTACCTGCCACGTTTGATGTAGCTTCTGTAGGTCGTACAAATGATTTATTAATGTTGTGTATGTACTTAACAGAAATATATATCTATAGTTACTAAATAAAAACAAAAGCGATGGACTTGTTCTGAAAATAGTTGCGAATGATACTAACGGACATTAGCGCGATGTCTCGCAACCACGCCATCATAGGGATGGGCAAAAAATATCGATATCTCGAGATTAATTTCTAAATATAACATTCGACATTTTTTGCACGTGTCATGTATCACTTAATACGAATCGGAGCGTGTGTTTTTTATGATGTTTAAATACCAGATATATCGATATATTGTTACCATTGTCACATCCCTGCGCCATCAACGTCTGACGATGCGAAGTGAAATTAAACTTACATTTAAGCGGCCATTAGCTATGACTGGGTACAGATAGAATGGGAGCGCAGACAGCCGTGCGTAGTGTATCCGTACTATTATTTTCTGACCCTTTTATTTTCCCACTGCTGGACATAGGACTCCTCTCATAGTGAAAGAGTTTTATGCCATAGAGTACCACGCTGGCCAAGTGCGGATTGGCAGACTTCTCGCACCTCAGAAGTATTATATACTTTATAATATAGATAGGATTGATCATGATGTTTTCCTTCACCATTACAAGTCATAATTCGAATGTAACAAGTCAGAGATGCACGGTTTTGAACCCAGACCCCCCGGACTGACCGACTCAATATCAAATCACTACGCTGTCGTTGTTCTGCACTAAAATTATAAATGCATATTTTAGCTCACTTAAATAAAGTTAAAACATTTGCTATAAATGCCAGTTCAGTGGCCATATTAAAAGAAAAAAAAATACTAAACGCCTCGTAAACGACATCTTTAATACACCTGTAGTGTTCTAACACCTTCCAGGTGTCATTTCCAGGTGTACTTCGAGATGACTAATGGCTTATGCGACCTCGAGTTTACAACGAACAATTTCTATAATACATTCAATTTTCGAAACAATCTTGAGGAGTCTGACATACTTAACGGGTGATTAAAAAAATGCAATTCACATAATATTGTAAAAAGTGTCAAAAACATCTCATAATGACTAAAAAGAAACAAAACTTTTCTAATTAAAAATATAAAACATCTAAACAATTAACGAAATTTGTGAAACAAAATCTTAAGTATTTTCATATTCGAGATATTCTACGGAAATGTCGGAAATGAGATGCTGAATTAAATAAGTGAAATGGTTGCCATGGTAACGGGAATTCATTCCTTTGTAAGAACATTATGGTGTAATATTCGTAACGACAGCAACACTCCCGGGTCCTCCCAACACTGCAAACGGAGAACACAATAATCCCCAAATACATCGCACGAGCCACGTTGCTAAATATTTTTTATAACACCCTTGTTATTGGTCCGCTTCTGGACCGAATCTTCTCTCGGTGACAGGGTTATAGGCCAGTCTACCACGCTTGCCCAGTGCTGATCGACGGACGTCACTCACCTCAGAAAATATATATACTTTATAACATTTCTAAGGTGGGCAGGTTTCCTCGCGATGTTTTTCTTCACCGTTATAGCGAGTGATATTTGAATTGTTAGTTATAAAACGCACGTAACAAGTCGGCAAGGATCGAATCCAGACCCCCCAGGGTGGGAAGGCTAAATTTCAAACCAGTGGGCTATCAGTGATTATTTAATAACAACACAAAACTTAATTGGACTTACAACCCAGATTATAATTGAACCCATACGAACATTTTCATACCATTTTAATTATAGGGAATACTCTCCAATTTAAATTTTGTCAACGATGTTCCATATGAGTTTTAATATTACACTTATTTTAAATTAAACACAATAACAACGATTGAGTTTAATGATTGATAGTTATAAAAACGAAAAACTGTTTATACAATAAAGAGGAAAATTAAAATATTGAATAACCAATAGTTTTGTGCAAATCTTTATAGATAAATCGCATTTTCATGCTATTCCGACGGACATAATGGAACATAAATAGTTTGGATGAAGCAATAATAATAATACCATCACGCCTGGTCCCTAACGAGGTAGGCAGGATGCACCGAGTGCCAAATATCTCTGTCCTTACAAACCTGATGTGTCGTGTACATTCATTGCTCTGTTCTTTGGATAAAGTAAACTTAATTATTTATATGTTAGACACTCCCTAAAGAGACCAGGAAACTTTCAATGAAGATGTCAATAAGTATCGCGTTTTGCTTCAATTCCAATGGTTTTCCTTATAAATAAAATTAATTAAGAAAAGCCTCGCCCACTTTTGTTATACAATTTTATTTCCAAATGAAGCTCGGGTCAGTTTTATTTTTTCATCTCCTTTTCCGAGAGTCCCTAATAATTTGTGTGGAAATATTCTTGCGAAATAAGATAACATTGAATATTACATTTTTTTCCAACTCATTTTATGTTATAAGTATTTTTCCTTAAGAAGACTATTATATTTGTGAAGAAGCTGTAGAATAGTGATTTAAACTTCAGCTTCTAATGTCGGCGGTCTGGGGTTCGATTATTATACACACAAAAATTCCTTTAAAATATTGTTAGTTTTCAAAATCAAATAGTAATAGAATATCTTTCATTGCCTAATTTAAAATGAGATAGTCAGGTGTGTAATTTTCCCAATTATCCATTGTGTCATGATTATCATTTTCAATACTGCTTGGTGTTTTGGTTCGAGCTATCTCCTTCCGCTTACGTTTACTATTCTTGTTGGTTCTTACAGCGTCGCTCGTTTCTGAAATATAAATTTCCCTACATAAAGATAAAGATATTAATTAGATATAAGTATAAATGTGAATATTTCTTTCCTCACTGTTTTTGCTGGACTTTTTCTTCTGAAATAAATCGACATAATATACTTTAATAACAGGTAAGGCTCAGTTTCTATATTCCACGATGAACATTCATCCGGGGTATTCCAAAGCGTTATGAGATGGGCTCGAGTCATGGGGATGAGTCCTAAAAGACGACGAAGGAGCTCTCCTTGAAACCCGGCAACAATTGGCAATTCCTCGATATGTATTGTAATTACGCTCGTAAAGAAAGGGCATTAAATACCCGTTTTGTATGTAGCACATAATCTAGAAGTATTTTTGCCATTAATCATCTATAATAACAAAGCTGAAGAATCTTTCTTTGTTTAAAAAACAGTCGTTCAACTGCGGAAAGCCTGGAGCAATCTGCCCCACGCTACTCCAGTGCGGATTGGTCTTTGCCAATCTCCATTATTAATCATTAAAACGTACTATGCAATAAAACAATAAAACAGAAATCCACCTTTTCACTTTTCTGCTTTATCTTCCTTTCAATTTTTTTATGTCTTAATACGATGTAGTCCACAATAATTTCACCTGTATAGTAATATTTACATTTTAATGTATACATACATACATAACATTACGCCAGGTCCCGAACGGGGTAGGCAGAAAGCACCGAGTGCCAAATATCTCTGGCCTTGCAAACCTGACGCGTGTACGCATTAAGAGAGTGATCAATGTAGACGAAGCGCGTCAGGTTTTAATGTATAATTATTATTAAACCTATTCTTTATATATACGTTCTCTATATCGTGATAAAACCATTTGTACAAAATTGTATTCATTTATATTTCGTCGTGTTGAATTACTAGTGTGCTATAAAATTTTGTATTATACTATATTTGTATTTGTATTATATTGTTCTAAATCCAAGAACTGTAATTAACGCTTACCCGAACGACTGACTGCAAAAATATATAAATTTCAATTATTTTTTGTGTATTATTTTTTTTATAACTACCCGCTTTTTTATTAAAACAATACGAGTACTCCTCACCATCAACGTCTCTAATGATGACGTCGTTGTCTCTCTGTATAGCTGGAAAATGCAATGTTACAATCTAGTGTGTAGAGTATGAAATAAATATATCAAAACGTAAGAATTTGATTCTTAATTAAGCTACTTGCTAATTAAGAAATTAATTTAAAACAATCAAAATCTACAGCAGATTTTCTTGCAGTAGAAGAGAAATTAATCAGTGAAAATCCTTAGCCTCTGCCTACTCCTTTAGGAGACGGCCGTGAATGTATGTACATAGGATCCCAAACATTCCGCCAGCTGAACTAAATGTATTGCATCTCTATATGCAAGAATTAGGAATTCGTCGATGTTTCCGTGGTGTAGCGGTTATCACATGCGCCTAACACGCACAAGGTCCCCGGTTCGACCCCGGGCGGAAACAATCTCTTTTCAACATATTTTTTAACATTCCACTTCCCCTGACAGTTTTCAAAGCAGAATTCCTGATAGAGTTCGAAGCAGGTGAGCTTAAGAAACCCTACCTTATCTTTTATTGTAAAATCTCCTTATTGTCTAGCTGTAAAATTATGCATGTTGTGACACCCTATAGTTAATGGGTACTCAAAATATAAACCTCTTTAGCGATAGCATCTTAAGGTTTGTCTTATCTGCTGCGTGTCCTAAACCTAAACAAAATAAACCGTAAGCTAAATAAAATATCGATAATTATAAACGCCGCTGACGAGCTGACAGCTGCAGCGATAAATAGATGGAGTATTGAACAGGTCCGGAGTAATCACGCAGCTCACACCATCAGCACCATTAGAGATACTTACAGTCAATAACTGAGGACAATCGCAATTCAAGCCCTTCCGGGCCTTGGGGCAAAAGCTGTTTCACGTACTTCTTGAAATCAACGAGCCATTCTGGATCTTCGGAGACTGCTCGTATAAGAATTGGAACAGACAATTAATGTATTACTTTGCACTTAAAATCAGATTAAGCTATTGTTATTTTCGAACATCAAATACTATTAATCGTCGTACGTGCTACCACTGGCACGCGGCAAACGAGTTTGGCAAAAAATCGTCACGTAAGAAAAAAGCGTTATCCCCCTCCATGTTATTGCGACTGAGCCATCGTCGCGTAAGGAAAAAGCGTTTCGCTCTCTCTATATGTCTGCGACTGAGAAAGAGACAGAGAGCCACTTGCTCCAATCTATCAATTAGTGTGGGTACGTGAACACTAGACGGAGGGGTCAGTCGAATAACATACCTGTTCGTAACGAAGGCTTGTACGCTATGTTCTGGGCGGCTGCGGGACAAAGATATATTGTAGTAAAAAATCAATACGCCAGAAGATATACTCGTTGTAGGCAAGAAATAGTTACGGCCGGCTTGGAAATCGTGGCTCGGTTCTGTAGTTATCTCAACAATTTGGATTTGTTCAATGTTTTCGATGTAATCAACCGTAATAGCTTAATTAATTAGCTTTTAAATTTCAAAGGCTATTTCGTCTAAGCTCGCTACTGATAATATATGTCACTCTCCGACCCTTCGGCTTCCGTACCGAAAATCACATCGACCGGTTGCTCCGTTTTGACGTGAAAGACGGACAAACAAACAAATAAACAAATACACTTTTGCTTTATAATATTAAATCAGTATGGATTATGAATAGCATTCCACGATAAAACCGTAAAGTATTTCATAAATTTGCTTAATAAAAATATTATAAGGGCCCCTGGAGCCTGACACTACGGTCTACAGTTATTGCCACAATCCGAACAAAGCCCGGCCGGCGCTATGCAACATCACAAAGGGGCGCTTTGACGTATAATTGGCTGAGCACACTCGCTTATATATCTCCGCGCGTACCTCGTTAGGTTTACTTATTTATTTACTAAAGAACGACTCGCTGTTGCATAATGCGCTTCATTTAATCATACTTTGCACTATTCGGAACTATACTTGCATTTGGAGCATAGAATACGGTACGAAATGGCTGAATAGAATTTATATTATCACTAGCGGCGCGCCCCGGCCTCGCACGGTAGTACCTACATTACTGCTCTATCGTCAATAATTTCCGCAGCGCATGCGATATAACGATTGTTTTGGTATTTTTTTCACACGGGTTACATTATCGAAGTTTTCACACGGATCCCTAACTTTTTTGAAAATAGTCTATCACCTATGTTCATCATTTATCAAGGATAACATAGGATTCTAATGGTGAATGAATTTCTTAAATCGATCCAGTAGTTTCAGAGTCTATTCAATGCAAACAAACAATCAAATCGTGTGATTAATAAATAAATAGGCGACGGTAACCATTAACCATCAGCTGGCCCGACTACCTGTTTGCTAAGTTGAACTATAAGAAAAATGCTGTTTGAAAATGTATTCAAATGCATTGAAATATATTACAATGTATTTTTAAAGTATGCGCAATCTTCCAATTCGCATTTGGCCAGCGTGCTAGACTACGGCCTACAACCTCACTGTGATAAGATATGCTTATCCCAGCAGTGGGACAATAAAAGGGTAAAAAATATTCTGTAGCACAGTAGCTACTTATATGAAGTATGTGTAAATTATATTGTACAGCGAGAGAATTCCATTTTCAAAAGTAGAAATTACTTTCTTATTATAATTATAATGAAGTTAATGTAAGTGGCCATTAACCGGTCATTCAGCGCGTACAGTCTACATTATTCTTAATGTAATTTCTGAAATTAAATTTTCCATCTGCTTACCGTCTCGATTAACTGTAAAATAATGTAAAGTTAATAACAAGAGCTCCGGTTATTGGTCGTTTGGTATCAAATGAAACACTTTGTAACCATAAAATGTCAGTTTGAAGCCGCCAGAAGTATAGGCAAACTAAATATTTCAACTGTTATACTCGTGTTTATCCAAAACTATATGTAGGCTACATACAGGTGGATATAGATATTTTTATTACACCCACACACAAAATAAACGAATATGCACATCCTATAATTGTGTCTCGAGAGGGAATCGAACCCACGACCTTCACTCTCGCAGTCAGGGACTCAACTATACCTACCTACATTTATACGTGTGACAAAATGTGTCGCGTTGGTTATATTTCTCGCGTCTAAAAATAACAATAAAATAATATAAACACCCGTAAAAAACGATAAAAAACGATTCGGAAGTTATTAAATATACATTTTACGACAACCAGAGATGTAATTTAAAAAATATTGTCCTTACAGTAGTAGTTTTTCTAAAATCGTTTAAATTATATATATATATATATATATAATACAACAATTAACATAAACAAAACAAAATTGTGTCGAAAAAATTGTTTCCGCCCGGGGTCGAACCGGGGACCTTGTGCGTGTGAAGCACACGTGATAACCGCTACACTACGGAAACTTATATCAAAGATGTCAATTTATCGACCATTAACGTTTAATGGGCTAACAAAAGAAATTTCATTTTTATGTAGAAAACTACATCGAACAAGATGAGATTTAAAAAATAAAACTAAACTTCTATTTTTTGGATTGCTTTTTTAAAACAATATAACATTTCGTCCTTGTTAATTGATTTATTAATCAATATATAAATAGGGCAAAAACAAAACAGTTGATTGTTTTTCTTGTTTTTTGGTTGAGATTTAAGTATGGCAATTGGCGCCACCTATTAGTTGTAAGGCGAACTACTAAGCGGCGTCCGCACCCTCACAAAGCGTACTCTCGCCACAACTATACTGATACACTATAATTAATCTGATTTAGAAATCTTCGAAATCCTATTAAATCCTACAACCCAATACACTATCAGTAAATAAATCGGATATCTGTAATTACGTATAATAGATTGGACATAAATCTAATCAGCCGATTTCTATTAAGATCAGTATGATTAGTCGCGAGATGAAATTTCACTGCAATCTCCAACCGACTCAAATATAATTAAAGTTAAATTAATATCATTGATTACCAGCAACTCGGGTACATGGAAGGAGATCATAGTTTAGCAGCGTCGGGCCATAAATTACGATATGTCAGGATAGCACGGGTTGAGACCTATACGATGAACTTGTTAATCTACTGTTGTTTTTAAAGCCTGGTTTATCCACATCGAGATAAGCGCCGTCGAAAACTCGGAAGCATTCGAAAGCATATCATTCTTCTATACGTATTTAATATGTACCTACCTAGTACATTTAGCAATTAGCTACAGAAAACCAGTTTTATAATGTAAACAAACAATCGAGCTTTGTGAATAGCAGTTAGATCTAAGTCTAATAAACATAGATGACTTACTTGACGGTTGCTCCTTTACTCTTGATTCAATTCCATGCTACAAAAACATATGAACTAAAATAAGTAATACATGTATATATGAATCGCTGGCAGCCCTGACGCGATTGAAGTTAAGGAATCACCGAACGCGGTCAGCATTCGTATGGGTGACCGCGATGCCAAATTTTTGCGAACATTTCCGAGCTTCCGAGGCCACGTTGAGCGGTAAATTACTGTTTTCATCGGCACGTAACAATCGTTAAACCCCATCGGAGGCCTTATAGGTAATTTATTTTTTATTTTTTAATTTTTCTATCTAACATCCATTTATTATCTCAGATGAACAAACATTATAACAAATATGAAAACTAATCAAAACTCACCATAACAAATATGAATAACGCGCATGTGGCCAGCATTGTTGCCAATCAAATTCTAATAACTAACCATAAAAAGAAAGTTAATTTCAAATTTGGAATTGAATTGAAATGAAGTATTGTATGGACTTCCTACGATAAAGGAGACATGCGGACTGTAGGAAAGAACACAGACCATGTGAAAATAGCCTAATATTAATAATATATTTATCGTTTCCAGACAAGTCAACATTGTTGTAATTATATCAATTTTCAATACATTTAAATAATATAAATTACTAGCTGATACGGGCAGCTTCGCTCATGTGGTGTTGAGATTTTCTTTCGCGTGTATTATCGTTATTGCGCCCGTAACGCCATCTATAGCATTTGGCTCATTTGTGTTCAAAATAAATTTCAGATACTTAACTACAATGACCTTTACTCAATTTCAAATTCAAATTGTTTAATTCATTATAAGGTTCATACATACACTCAATGAACGTCATGTTTTAGTCATCTTACTATGGCTTTGTGTGCTCTTCAGGCTATAGTACACCGGTGAAAAAAAAACTCCCAGCACTCTTTTAAATAACAAAAGGTACTAATGAAACTAGCCGTGTTGCAGTATGGCTTTAGTCAGATAAAGAACATACCTACTTTGGGAAAATGTTCCTTATTGTTATCTTATCATCACATCTACACACAATTTCATAAATTATTGGTTACAAAATGCTGGTCAGTGTTAGGCATAGTTAAAAACCTGGTTCAGAAATGGCAAGTTGTTCAAGATAGTAATATTAAATACTGATGCTAAGTATTTATTGTTGTTGTTCTAGAAAGCTAACATGATGAACAAGCTGACCTAAATCATCAAAATGAAAAGTACCAGGAATGAAGTGATAGAACACACACACAAGAGTCTGTTTACTCAGAAGTTCATATTTATATAGTAAGAGCCCTGGTAACTTTTATCATCCGGCAGCAAACCAACCAATGATCAACTGACCCACAAGCATACCAAATACAACATTGAAAGTGATGCGGTGAGATTCCAACGCTTCTAAATAACATGTCTCACTTAGTCTAAAAGTATACTATTATACTATACTGTACCATTTTTACTAACAAGTATAACTGATATTACTAACAGTCTACTTCCTGCAGTCCTTTATCAACAGATAAAACCAACAAGAATACATTCACAGTAACAGTCCCATTTCTAAAGTCCTATTAGAGTTCTGACAGTCTGATTACCGGGTAGTTGCAGCCACTTATACCTGCTGTCTGTTCTTTTGCTTCTCTCTTCAGAAAACTGATTCAAGCGTAGTATGTATTAGAATGTTTTTGGAATTAAAGTTAATAGGTTAGTATTGCAGATTATGGTTTATTGTTATTCATGTAACTATATGAAAACAAAACAAGGCACAACGTTTCCAGTTACGGTCAGTTACTACATACAATTAAAAAGTTACGACTTCAAAATTAAAAAGTCCTTAAAAGTTTTTGAAAACACAAAATAACATGCGGCAGACGGTTAATATGTGTAAGAATGAACTCTACTCCTATTATTAATAAGATTAATAGCATATAAATTGCATAATTGTATTTAATCATCATAATATGTGAATTTAACAAACATCTCAAATTCAAAATATTATGAAAGCAGTCGGAGATCGAAGTCGATCATTTGACATTTACATTTGACATGATTGGTGAGTGAAGGCGGATCAACGGATGATAAATAAACAATTATGATCGTGCAACCCTCAGTGTAGTGAGTGAATGTGAGTAATATTTTACTCTCATTGTTTTGTTAAACAAAGTAATAAAGCTAAATAACTTTATCATATAAATCTAAACACTTTTTTTATCGAATTTGAAGCACAAATTCACAGACAAAGCGTTTATTTGCACAAATATTTGTACATATATAGATGTTATAAGATTATTAGTTCTAGCCATATTTTGCCTTTTATGGCGTATAAATTTACAAGGTGGAAGGAAAACGTATAATTATTATTGCTAAATTATAAATTCACACGAAAATTTACACACAGAAAACGTTTAAGATAAATACAAAACCGCGACTCCGGTATCCAGCGATACCCAGATTATTAAAATAGGTATGATTCAATAATTAGTTCTAATTTTTAGATTACAATAAAAAATATAGCGAATGATCGTTCACAGAATACTTTTTCTGTCATTTAGAAGCCTAAACAAACAATTGATTGTCATTTATTAATCAATTTTTTCAACCACATAATTATTTACCAACCATTTAAAGTTTAATTAGTCTTCGAATGAACGAACATGACTTCAACGAATGAAACTTTACTCGTTCATTCTTTTAGTATTGCCAATTAGAGCCTCCGCCTCCGCCTACTGCAACAGCTGAAATGTCTGTTTCAGCGCCTTCGCTATCGATCCATGGCGAAGATCACTCGATAATAGAAGTAAGTCTCTGTCACTCTACATCTGATAAACGCAACGATGACACCAATGTCTGGTCGGTTTTGTTGGTTAAAAAGTTTAAAGGTAGCATGTGCCTGCATGTTACTATTGGATAACTATTTTTTAATCGAAGATTAAACAGATAGCTGTAAAGAGGCACTCTGAGGGATTAAGTACGTACTTTATGGTCGACGTTTTCATTAATTTTTGTTTATTAACAGCCTATAGGTTTTTTTTTGCTTTCCTCAAATAAACAACAATTAAACTTATTCTGTTATGATAACAAGGGCGATGAAAATACTCTGCCTAGTGATTGGGTGCCGTCGGTGGAGCTGCGTCCGGCGGGCACCGTCTGCAGCATCAGCGGCGGTAACGGCGACCCCGACGAGGTGAGCCTCTCGGCTCTGTTATGCGCCGTCAAATGCGCGGCCCTCATCGACGCCGGCCCGGCCAAGAGGCGATGCATCCGCGAGCTATACGTAGCAGACGACGGGTCCCCTCCTGCGTCACCAGTCGTCCAGGGCTCCAAGTGGAAGGGCAAGGGCAAGGGGAAGCGGTCGGCCACAAAATAAAATGTTTAATTTAAGCGAAGACTCGTCACGTAGTAAATATTAGCTTTATTGTTGCGTAATTGTACACGATGTAAAACACGATTGTTATCATTTCTTACATATTTAGTACGAATTATAAGTAGTGTAATTTAGCAAGTTTGTTATCTACATGCGTAAAGTTAAATATAACCCTCAAAATTTGACAGATTAATAAAATGACGAGACTACTTACACGTTTCTAAAATTTATATAGGTTGTTTTTTGTTTTTGTTATTCGTATGTTTTTTATTTCAATTTTGTTGATGTCGACACAGGACGTTGTAGGGATTATCGGTAGTATTCTAACCGGCAAATATGAGATCCGGGTCAGTACTATGTCAGTTACCTGCCATATTACCTATTAACTAAGACTAATCTTACTTTTTATCTAGTCATTGTATAATATTCAATTAATTTCATAAATAAACACCTGTTTCTATCCTTTATTACTGGTACTTACTGAATTACCTGTGGACATTTGTTAAGAGTTTTGCTACTAATATTGGGAACAAGTCCCAGTGAGAATGCAACGGGTAAGTACTGAAGTGCACTGGTTCTTCGTTAAACGAAGAAATAATACCGTACACTGCTATAAAAATAACTACCATATTTGGATACTATTCATTAGAAATATTCACACGACTTTCAAGGAACACTATAATTGATGTGCATATTAAATAAACAGATCACTTTTTTCATTTTTATTTTTTATTTATATCTTAAAACTATATTACAAAAAAACTACATCATTTTTTTAACACAAAAACATAACGTACGACGCGTCTCATAGACCCGCTAACCGAAAAACTAAGTTTGTATATTAAGTTTTTCGACAAATATGTTTTTAACAAGAACTTTAATATCTATGGCACCTCTATTGATGACGTCATCTAATGTTTTTCTATCACTTCTTTACAAATCTTAAGATAAACCACATTAGACCGATAAATAAAACTTAAGCGTTTTTTTTTTATTAAGTTACGAAATGCACCGAATGTTTTTTAGTCGATTAGCGGCTTATGATATTAGTTATATATACACCATATTTATATATAATGGCATTTGCATAGATATTATGTACATATCTACATAGTATAAAACAAAGTAGTTTCACGCCGTCTGTACGCTTAGATCTTTCAAACGATGTCACACATTTTAATGCGGTTTTCAGTAATAGACAATGATATGTTCATGGCAATGTAATCCCAAATTAGGCGGGGCATGTGCTTTTGGTGCCATTTTTAACTGACTTCAAAAAGGAGGAGGTTCTCAATTCGGCCGGTATATTTTTAAATACACAATCATTCATTGAACTTAACACTCCAACACACAAATACTCCTGCTCAATGACTCGATAACAAAACCTGTCCAATTGGGTATTATAGATAAAATATTCCCTGTATAAATGTGTATACATACATTAACCGATTCGTTGCGGCGCCCATGTTCGAAAACTACGCCATGGTTATGAACAAATTTTCTGTGACACGACTGGCGTGTCGACGGCGATAGAAGTACAATCTCCAGAGGTTAACACAACAAGCTAAATCCACGTGGAAAATCATGATAGTTTTGTTCTAGGTAGACCCTTCTAAAACTTAATTTGAGGGTGTTTTACATTCGATTCAAAAAATGACACGCCTCTCGTGTCACAAGTAATAAATATTGATGACACGCCTGTCGTGCCATCAACAGCGAATCGGTTAAATATTATAAATCAATAGCAAGTTATTTTAATTGTTTCCCATTTCAGGATAATTGTATTAAAGCGTTTTGAATGACGTTTCCAAGTCCTCCACACTCTTCTTGACTAGCGTGCGTTCTATCTGTAGTTGACCATGTATAATCCGTATCATAGATAATAACAAAGAGAAAAGTATACGACAGAGCATTTAATGTCTATGACGTTCAGTTGCACTCATAAAAAAGCTTGCAAGCCTTGTAATAGTGCGTTAGGGGACATTCAAGTATAACGTCAGCATCGAAGAAGTTTGCTTTGTATATTTCTGATGACATGGGGGCCGTAAATAGGGTTACGTGAGCAATATTTGTTTATTTCAGATTTTTTTGCAAAATTTAAAGCGGTTTTAATTCAAACATTTCAAAATACATACCCCAATATCTACGTAATCATAGTTAAGTCTTTGCTGCCAAAGAGAACGAGGTGGGAAATTAGATATTAAATACTACTAAAATACTTAAATTCTGCTTACGTAACACTCGAATGACCTTTATGCCGTTGCTGTTGTATAGGAGAGTCGGACGATGAATTCGCACAGCATACGGTTCCTGTGTACCAAAGCTACATTTTTACAGTGAGCCGGCCGCGCCCTCCGGGGTACAGTCACTGGTGCAGTTCTGGTGTAATGTTCAACACGAGCTTCTTTTGTCCGCGGTAAATGCTTAGCTTCAGCGCGCCAGCGGTGTTCTCCAGTATGTTGTAAACGTCGGAGGCGTTCGCCAGCGGCTTGTCGTTGATCGAGGTCACTATGTCGCCGGGCTGGAGCCCGCCGCTGGAAATCATTAATCCATCATACAAAACGAAGTGGCTGGCTGTGCCTTCAAAATAACTGTTTTCTCAAGCGTTTATTTACACGATAATAAAACATTGGACTGTTTACGAAATTGGACTATCTGTCTTTCCATTTGTCCGGGTTAAGCTCGAGAACGGCTAGAGTGAATTTAATGGGACTTACGCTGGAAGATAGAGGAGGTTGTAGGGCACCATATAGGCTACTATTTATCCAGAAATTCCCAAAGGATCGGGATTTACGCGGGTAACACTCACTTTTGGCACCCGGTGCTTCCTGCCTACCCCGTTAGGGACCTGGCGTGATGGTAACATCGCGGGGCGCAACTCGTGTCAATAATAATATTATCTTAATTAAGTGCAGCTGATAAAACAAATCATTATATCTACTTACGTGAATGCAGGAGATCCTACGATCACCTTGAATACTAAAATCCCATTCACTATATCCTTCGGCATCTGTAAACATTAATAAAATCACCATATGTAATGTTTTTAAAAGGAAAAAAGAATAATTCTATACCGCGGCTCGCCTGTGTCAACCCAATTGATATTACCAAAGATTTTTAGACTTTATTCATTTATTCATTTAGTCACACCAACAGTCATACACAAAAACATTTACAATAACTATCTTGAAGCCAGATTATTAACTGGATAAAATTGCTTTTTTTTCCAAATTTAGTTATTTGATCAGAAAATAGGTTAATAACCGTTTGTTCTTCATACTACTTGTCTGACCCTCGTAAGGAAAGCTCACTGACCTCTGGGTTCCTCATTCTCAGCTCCTGCAGGATGCTCCTGGAGAGCGACAGCATCGTGATGCCGAGGTACCTGCGCGACGCCGGTAGGCTGTTCGCTGAGCCCGCTGAGGATGTACGGCATTTTTAAACAAACAGTTGGCATTTGACTGGACTCGGCTGACATTGTACTAGCTTCGTGCTAGAGAGCCTGACTGCAAAGCCGGCGGTCGTGGGTTCGATTCCCACCCAGGAAAAACATTTATGTGTGCAGCACATGTGTCTGTTCTGACTGGGCATAATAACAATATCTATCTAAATATTATTACATATATCTGCTATCCTTATGTATATTATATATTATTAGTATATATCTATCCTGGCACGCACCTCTGATTTATTACGTGCGTTTTATAAGTAAAATTGAAATATAATATTTGCTGAGGTGT
>DWUN01001426.1:0-16669 GCA_018249975.1 Passova gellias | reverse complement strand
GCACACATCCAGACTCTGAGTCACTACTAGAAATTCTAAATTAGAAAAATCCAGCAGTACCCAAGCCGGGATTTGAATCCAGGACCTCCCGATCGGCAGTCGTGCTAGCAACCGCACGACTAACGAGGCAGTCAAATTTGGTAATCTAATACATATTTATTTATTTGTGTCAATCAATAACCCAATATTACCGTTATCGGTTTGGCGACGTTCGTCACTTTATATACCGCATCTGTTGTGGAATAGAAACGATTTGAATATATATATATATATATATCTCGTTTCTGTTTTGTTGTCATTGTAGTTCATTATCTTTGTACAGGAGACACGTACCGTTCTTGGCACATACGATTATTGAGGCTTTGTTAGAAATACAGTTTTGGATTTAGCGTATTGACGAAAGGCTGCGGCATTCGGTTGATTCTGTGTGGACCTTTATATGTGTCAGGGTTAAGTTAAGAAGTTGTCATAATAAAGCTGTTCATTCATTCAGGCACCCTCGGATCGAACCTGGAATAGTTCTTTCACTACATAGCGAGATCCTGCTTAGATTTATTGATGGTTTGGATGAGATTAATAAAAAAAAGACTAGAAGATTTTTTTAAAATAAGTTTTAAACAAATTATCTGAAGGTACAAGTAAATAGAAAACACATTTACTGTACATGGGTTTTAAATCACTACAAATATAAATATATATCGAAGAATAGACGACAAACGTTATGAAATTATTCGTGCGTTCTTCAGTGTGCTAACATGTTTAGGTGTAAGCAGTGAAAGAATGAAGTTCGAAAGCATAGAGGTGTCCGTTGTTGCAGGCGGCGCGCTGGTGGTGCGGCGAGTGCGCGCGCTGCGCGGCGTGCGGCTCGCGCGGCGGCTGGGCGGCGCGCTGCACGCACTGCGCGCGCGTGGCGCACCCTCGCTGCGCGCCGCCGCCCTGGCGCTGCGACCGCTGCGACCGCCCCGACTCGCGCCCCTCCGCCGAGCGCGACCCGCCCCACGCCAGGTTTGCCCCGCCGCTCGCTATCGCTCTCTTTGTATCTTTTATCTCTCTCTTATGGAGGTTCGAATACGCGTTTAATTTCTTTTTTATAAATCGCCCATATCACATTTGTTTTCCTGTTTCTGTTCACGCGAATCATCATAATTGTATCGCAACATCGTAACGACTTTCCATGATCTCTATTTAATTATTAATGTCGTAATACTTCCATAGGAGTACGCCGGCCGGGACGCCGAAGAAGAAGAAACCGAAAACGCCCGGACGCCGCATCGAGTCGGACGACGAGCTCTCCGACGGTAATGCCCCGCCGTTCGCGCGCATTCCATCCGAACAGAGAATGTCGAAGGAGAAACAGAAGTTTTTCAGATTCTCGGCATTCAATCTAGTGAAGCGGCGCCGCTGTAGGGGCTCGTCGAGCGAGTGGGAGGGCTGGGAGCGCGCCAAGTGGCGCGGCGTGCGCGTGACGCGCGTGCAGCGAGTCGAGTTGCATCTCGAGCGTCGCACCGCCTCGCTTTCCGACAACTCCTCCGTCGAATCGGACGAGCGGCCCTCCCCCTGCCGCCTGCCGCTGCCCGCCTACGCTCCCTCTCGCTCGCCCTCACCTTTGCCTCCACACTCACCGTCACTCTCACCGTCGCGTACTCCATCACTGTCACCCTCGCCCACGCCATCGCCGTCGCCGACTCCGTCGTCACCGCCGCGTGAGCCCTCGCCCGTCCCGCCACCGCCGCCGGCCCCCACGCAAATTTCGACCGTATTCGAGCGTTTAGCCTTCGACACGGCCCCGGACGGGACGTGGGGCTTCGCAGCGGAAGCGCAGAAGCACGCGAGGGTCGAACCGCGCGCCGAGACGCCGCCGGCGAAGCGACCGGAGCCGTCGACTGCGACCGAGAGAAGACATCGGCGCAGAAGTAGATGCGGCGACAGACTCTTAACGACGCTCTTCGACGGCCTTTCGGAGTTCTATTCGGTGCGAACCGCCTCACGATCTCAGTCGCGGCACCGTTCGAGAGTCAACGAGAGGCAGCGAGACCGAGAGGAAGAGGTGGAAAAGGACCGACAGGTGCTGAAGGAAACGCGGAGTACTTTTAAGCGGTACCAGGCCTCCTTGCGACGCGAAGGACCTCGTGAAAGGAGTCAATCTCGCGCGTCAGAAGTGATAAGAGCGGATCGTACCCGCGAGCCTCGTGAGCCCCGCGAGCTCCGCGCGCCCAGCGAGCCGACCGAGGCGCGGGAGGCGCGGGAGGCGCGGGAGGCGCGGGCGCACGGCGGGGCGGGTAGCGCGGCGGCGCCCAGCGCATCGCAGCTGGTGAGGCTGGCGGCGGCGGCGGCGGGGCCGGCGGGCGGCGCGGACGCGGATAAACTGTACCGCGGGTTAGCGCTGGCGGCGCGCCACTCCGCCGTCTCGAGGCCGGCCACCAATCAGACGGGTAAGAACGGTTCGTGAGGTGCGGTGAAAGTGTCGTGGTGGATCTGACCGTCTCGCTCGCTCTGATTGATGGCCGGCGCTCACTGTCTCTGTCTCTCGCGAGTTCCGTTTCCCCCGAATTCTCTGTTCGGACCGGGTGAGTGCTATCGGCCCGTACGCCGCTTCGCTTCTCTTGTTCGGACCCCGAGCGCCGATGACAAAATATTCATTTGTTATTCGGGTTTCGGCAGTATCCACACATGCACTTTCGCTCGCGCTTCCCTACGTCGAAGCGTGACTCGTTATCGTTATGCCTGCTTGATGTGTGCGTGTCCCTTTTTTTTTCTTTCATTTTAATTCCATTTTCCTTTTTTATTTACTTAATTTAAACTATAATTTTTCAGCGTAATGTTAACTTGCACTAATATGGAAGGTGACAATGTAAGCCGGCGCTGGCAGGTTTGTAAGCGAAAAGGTGATCTATTTGTGAAGTATCCGAGTTTAGAACTAATAAATCGTGAATTCGCATTAATGACTTAGTAGCCACTTTCCATCTTAGTGGTGTTTGTTTTTGATATTATTTTTTTATTTCTCTCTTATATCATGTATTTTTTTATAATCCATTCATTGTTGCATCATTATGTAGCTGTGACATGTGTCATTTTTGTTTTTATGGTTTTTTTTATGTTTTTTTTTTCCTACTATACCTATCAACGCATTCATAATCATAGCTGGGGCTTAACGCAGTAAGGAACTGCACGGTCGGTCATAACGCAACAATTTTCAGAGGGCAAGCGTTTGCCGCCGGGCGTGACCGAGGCGGACGCGGAGATGTTCGCGCAAGCGAGGACGGCGGGGTGCTCGGTCGCCACGGGCCCTGCGCCCGGGCCCCCCGAAGAGACCGCCGCGGTGCCCTCGGGAGCGCTAGGGCCGGCGCCCGTGCCGCGCTGCCCGTCCGCCATAGAGTTTGGACAATGGGAGATCGAAACATGGTACTCGAGTCCATTTCCTCAGGAGTACGCGAGGTTAGTTGATAAATTCTTACAAACTGAAGTGAATACGCGTTTAAAATACCGTACCATTTAATCTGTCCTCGATAAGTAGAAGCACAAGAGTAGAGCATGAAGAAAATGTCTCGTTTCTTTTTCATTGCAGGTTGCCAAAGTTGTTCCTCTGCGAATTCTGCCTTAAGTACGCGAAAAGTCGAGCGGTGTTAATGCGACATCTAGACAAGTGCCTCTGGCGACATCCGCCTGCCACGGAAATATACCGATGTGGCGATATATCCGTGTTCGAAGTGGACGGCAACGCCAATAAAATTTATTGTCAAAATCTTTGTCTACTGGCGAAGCTTTTCCTCGACCACAAAACGCTTTACTACGATGTGGAGCCCTTTTTGTTCTACGTTCTCACGAAAAATGACAGCAAAGGATGTCATTTAGTGGGATATTTTTCCAAAGAAAAACACTGCCAGCAGAAATATAACGTATCCTGTATAATGACAATGCCACAGTACCAGAGACAAGGCTTCGGGCGATTTCTCATCCATTTTAGTGAGTGGTGGAATTATTGTTAAATTACTTTTCATTGAAAATATTTTTTCTATTCTTACTTATTTTAGAAAACAATGTGTTATTGTTCTTTATCATTTTTACAGGTTATTTACTATCAAAGGAAGAAGGCCAACCGGGGACACCAGAAAAACCATTGTCGGATCTTGGAAGAGTCTCATATCATGCTTACTGGAAATCTGTGATCCTCGAATTTCTTTACGATCACAAAGATAAATCTTTTACATATGATGATATAGCTCAAACTACCGGAATGCATATAAATGACATTGCCGTAACGTTTCAGTTACTTGGGTTTGTTAGATATTTACCATATAATAATGATATCAGGCTGGGTGTCTGTGTCGACTGGAACAAAGTAGATAATCACATCAGAAAAGTTAGAAGCAAACCGCGGTTGGAGATCGATCCGGAATGCCTGAGGTGGACACCTTTGCTTGCGCCTACTGTCAATCCGTTTAGGTCACCAGAAGATGGGTCTGGTGATCAGGAGACTGATAATGACGAGGCGGAATTAGGGACAAAAAGTGAAGATACCTGCACAGAGCCAGAAACATCGGCTCCTAGAGACGAGATGAATGTTAGTGATTGTAAAATAAATGAACATCCTGAGCAAGAACCTTTGGAACCACCTGTGGAAGTCACGTCTTCAGGCCGAAGACGAACAAGACCACTTAAATATAGTGAGACTACGTATCAGACGACACCAAATATTGGAGGGGTTAGTCGGAAAAGAAAGCGTGACAATACCATAAGGATCTCTGAAACGAATGCGGATGATGACAAGAGTAAGGATGAAGAAACGCCAAGAGCACAAAGGAGCAAAAGTGTTGCTAGAAGATCGTCAAGAATGGTTAACATGGATGTCATTGAGGTTGCATCTCACAGGAGTAGAAGGCGAAGTGTCAAAGAGCCGATGTATGCTTCTGATAGTCAGGAAAGTCAAGAAAGTGCTGATACACGAATCGACAACACTCCTATAGTTAACAGAGTGGCACCTAAGAGCAAAAGAAAAAGAGTTTGGAGAGGTAGACACAAACGACCTAAATCAAATAAATCTGCAAATGTGTCTACCGAGTTTCCAATCGCAAAGAAAGCTAAAACTAGTAACGATGTTCTCGTTGGCTATAAGACAGATGATTCACTTGATCAAGAACCAGATAAGACTCTTTCCATTTGTAATGATTTGCAAAATCACACGTCAACAAGTTCAAATGTTGAAAAAACAGCGCAGAAAAACAAAAATTCTGATGCAAGTTCAGAAGATTCATCAGGAGAGGCCGATGACGAAATGGACGTGGAAGAAGGAGAAGACCGAAGAAGCGTGGCTAGTAAACCGGCGACGCCACGACACGTCGAAGAAAACAGTACAGATCATCACACTAGTGACATGGAACTGGATAGTATACACATGGACTCGCCGAAATCGATTGCAGAAAAAGATCAAGTCATAAATGAAATTTCCACTACTGACAAAATGGAACAGGATAGTGTTGTACATGAAAGCAAATCCGAGGATGTAAATATGAGTTGTGACGATACAATAGCAAACACGGAATCTAACACGCAGCCAATGGGCGAAAAAGCCCCCGAAGTTAGAAATGGAGAAATAAAGTCGCCACCAAAATCTATTCTTGATGACAAAGATACGATTGTTATATCTGAATCTGATGACAACAATAGTCAGAGTTGCCCCTTACCTTCTCCAAAGCCTAACAGTATAGCACCAGTTCCAACAAATGAGTACAAGCCCAAAGAAATTGTAGAAAATGAAAGCCCATCTAAAGTAATGCCTGTGGTTTCCACAGAAAATGCTCATATTGTTTTAGATGCTAAAGGTCAAGACGAAGTCAATACTACTAGACCACCCGTAGAGCTTATTGTACCTAAGATACATCAAATCGAGACGATAGTTGTTGAAGGCGAATCTGACAACGCTAATTCGCCTCAAACTGGCATATCGCCAAAGAAAAATGATAATATATCTGTTATAAGTGAATCTCCTCGTCAGAAGAAATCACCAGAGAAATCAAACAGTGAAGTTGCCTGTGAACAGAAAAAGTCTGAACTGAGGAAGGAAACTGTAATACAGCATCAAGCTATAGACGAGACTAAAAGTGCTGAGAAAAAATCTCCAAACAAGATTGAATGCATTATACAGAATCTGGATCCCAGTAGAGATATTCCAAATACAATGAAAAAACCAGACCCACCTAAAATGGATTCTTATGCAGATCTTGACAATAGAAACAAATTAATAAACGTCATAACAAGTAAGGAGAGTGAAATATCTTATAGGAGCGACCCTGTGAACGTACGAAAAGATGAAATAGTAATATCAAGAAATATCATAGAGAGCACCTTACAAAGTTATCAGAACGCCGTGAGTAACTCCATGACGATACAACCTATAAATTCTGTACATCCCTCGTACCATAATCATAGAGCCAACATAACAAAAGAATCACAGGCAGTACAGACTGATAAAATTCTCATTAAACCCAGTGAACCTAATCGTATAATCAACAACATACCAGAATCAGCTCCAGTTATCAGTAAGAGTACCACAAAGCTGGAAGTGCCGCATCCTATAACATCGCCTGTGGTAACACCTGTTGTGCCCAAGATTCCTATTGTGAGTGACATCAGTTTTTTACCCCGATGTCAAAGTGCTAATGCCGCCGTGAACTTGGGAATGGAAAGGACTGATTTGGATCCAAATTTTGTTAATACCAACATACAAAATTCAATGGCTAGTGCAATGAACATGATCCAGGTAAACTCACATGACCCTAAAAACGACCCCAATCAAAAACCTCGGGAAAAGAGTAAGCTTCGAGATGTCAGAGTGAATTCGGCGCACAGCAAGCTGGAGAAAACTGACAAGAAGTCTGCAAAAAACGATACGCCCAGAAGCACCCCGGAACCCAGGATGTTTTTTCCTGAACAAAATGCCAACGTTAGGAAGCCGGAGACGTCTGTCCCTATAAATGTTATAAACACGGTTGCAGTTACGAGTAAAATGGACGCAAAGACGAACGAAGCACCCAAGAAACAAGATTTTTTTAAGAAAGAGAAAACCGCCGCCCCCAAGTGCGAGTCCAAGAACACGTCTGTAAAACACGATAAGAGTTGTTCGACCCAGCTTAACCTGAAGGCGGATCAGAGTGACAAAATGTTGTCTAAATTCAAGTACGACAACGAATTGGTTCCGAAAGCGGATTATGCGATGAACCAAATCCCAAACTACCACACCACCCACGCGCAGTATTCCCAATGGGCACCCTGGGATACAACGAGACTTCAAGGCACTTGGGACCACAATAGGTTTCTAGACATGAAGAGCAACGACAAGAATTATCTGGATAAACTGCAAGGGTTCAATTTGCCACATTTGGATCAAATGCAGAAATCCCCTCAAAAACTTCATCAGAAGGATTTTCATAATATCGCATACGGAGCTCTTTCGAGTGGGATTTATGCGACTTCGGGGTTGGCGCATTTTAAAGAAACGAAAGCGCCGACGTCCAAGGCCTCGGAGTGTTCTCAGAAGAGCGACTGCAAGCCGACGAAGCAGTCTAAAACGACAACGGCGTGCCAAACACAGTGCGAACCGAAGAAATCACAGTCGCAGTCTCACAATGCTAACGAAGCCCAAATGAAGCAGATGATGCAGAGACAAGTGAAGCAGCAGGAGCAGCAGGTGGTCACCAGTTGCGCGGAATATCGGCAGCAGAGTCCGCAGATTCTGACGTCGCCCGGTTGCAAGACGCCGTATAACCAAAACGGACCCTGTAGTCAAGAGAAGACCGACATCGAGAAAAAATCTCGCCAGTCGAAGAAGGAAGAGTCGCCCAAGGATACGAGTAAGGAAGAATTGTGCGAAGCGGTCAGTCCCGCTTTGCAGTCTATGGGGGTGTACACGCCGGATTCTACCAGCAACTCTGTCCACTCCGTGCAGTATCCGGCCTGCGAGTTGGACGTGAGCCAGTTGGGGCTCGAATCACCGACGAGTATAGGGTCGGACCTGGCGTCCCCGTGCTCGATGATGCACATGCACCCGGTCCCTAGTCCGCAGTACCCTCCCCACTCGTCGATACACATACCGTCCATTATGAGCCAACCAAATCAGCCACCCAAGCAACAGAAGATCAATAACAGGAATAGGTGAGTTTTTAAAATACATTGAAGTATATACTCGTATTATTGACCCGACGATATGAGGGACGTAGCGTCGCCCAACGGGGTCCGACAGATATGACTAATGGTTTTTGTCGGCGCAGGAACACGGCGGGCAGCGCGCACAGCGGGGCCGCCGACAACAAGGCGCTGCGCGGCGCCGCCACGCCGCCCGCGCGCCACCGCGCCACGCCGCCCGCGCACCACGCGCACGGTTGGTTTCAATTTTTTTTTTTTGGTTACGTAAATCCAAAAGGCGACTCGACATACTGGGAAAGAAGTATCGGACCGTGTGGGATTCTTACCGTATTAAAGAACTCCCGTTGCCTGCTTCGATCAACCGGATTATCAACAATCGGTAAAGTTGATATGGTAAACCACTTAATGTGACAATTATAAAAATGAATGTTTTGAATGAAATCCTTTAGGTGGAGCCGTGATGCAGTCGGGCGCGGCGGCCGGCGTGGGCGGCGCGGGCGGTAGCTACCAGGGCGGCTACCTGTCGTTCCAGCAGCAACAGCAGTACCACGCGGGATGGGCGCAGTCCTGCTCGCTGGCCAAGCTGCAGCAGATGGCGGAGGCGCCGCAGCACCCGCCGCACACGCCGCCGGCGCCCCAGGTAACTTAGTAAACTCCTGTGTTTATATGGCGCTTGTCGCAGCTCAGTGATCGACGCTATTAACTAGAAGATTAACAGAACAGTCGATGATAGAGTTGCGTGTGTTCCCAGTATGGACAGCAGTCGGGCACGCCGCCGGCCGGCCACTACCACGCCGCCGCCGCCAAGTACTACGCGCCCGCGCACAATCAGCTCGAGTCGCCGAGGAACGCGCGGAATGCCACCAGTTAGTATACTTTACAGTTTTATACGTTTCACTATTCATATCTATTTTAAATCTTGATGATGTTAATAATAATCGACTCGTACTAATACACTGTTATACCCATTTTGTTTATAAAACTGTAGATCATTTATATATATTCGATTTCCAAATGCGACAGGCAACCTGAGTCCGATGCAGCACGTCCAGATGGGCCCCGGCTCGCGCATGTCGCCCAATCTGAACTCTCACATCATCAGCCAGTACAGCCTGAACGGGTACCGCGTGCCGCACCAGCAGCAGTTCAACAACCTGCCCGTGCAGATGATGAACGTGCAGCCGCCCGTGCAGTACTCCAGCAACGACCCGCGCGCGCAGCAGCCCAACGTGTACACGTACGCGCCCGCCTACATCAACCCGCCGCCCTCGCTCGCCATGCAGACCCTCAACTCCACCATGCGCCGGTAGCCGAGGCCCGCGCGGCCCTCGCGCTCCGCCCGCGCTCCGCCCGCCGGCCCGGGGAATGTTGCGTTCAGTGCTTGACGTTTGGACGGTGGGACCGATGCGACGGTCGAAGCCGTTCGGTGCGCGCGACGCCGGCCATTCCAAATTCGAAAATTCGTTTCGTACCCGCGGCTCGGGCTCGGGCTCGGGCTCGGCGCGACGCTCGGACGCGACGAGGACGCGAAACCCTGACCAAAAACGTGCCGGAGTGTATAATGATAGATGTAATAATTAAGGCATAGTACAAAGTAATAAGATATGCTTATAAGATAGTATGTATATAGCGTAGGTATTAACGATTAACACCACTTGAGTTGCCTTATGCCGATGCGCAGCGGCGCCCGCGTACTCTCATCTGTTGCACAAGTGACGTTGTGCGAGCTTTTGTTATTTTTGTATCATATTGTATTCGAACGACGATCGTTTCTCGCCCGGAGGGAGCGCAGTGCCCAATGTTGATGCTAAATAAAGTACAAAATTGCAGATAAAAAAAATGTATTTAAAAACTGTTTTATAAATAAATAACGTGTCGTAGCGTGCGGACGATATGTAGCATAATGATAGTGCAATAAATAGACCTTTGTACCCCGTCGTAGAGCGCTATACGTTTTTATACCGACGACGAGTTGTACGATACTTGCTCAGTGAGGGCGCGAGTGCTGTGATAGCCATGTCGATTGGTCACCGATCCGTTAGGCGCGTGCTTAAATCATGTCAAATTTTAATATATATACATATAAATATTCATCAATTTCCAAAGAGACAAACTTAACTATTAAGTGTAATGAATTACGTCTGATGTGGATGTGCAATCGATATTATTTTTGAAAACGCAAAATGTACTTTTGATGTGTAAAAAGAAGAACCATTGAGACTCTGTATTTTGTATGTATATCCTGTTTTGTTTTTTTTTTCCACTTGCGAGATGTACGAATAATACGTTGATTACTGTCTGTCTGCGTGTGTACAGTTCACGGGTGTTATTATAATAATTTAACCGTTAGTTCTATTGATCTGTTCTCGGAAGTGCCTCTTTCTCGTCCCGTATCATTAGTTTCCGTGTAAGATATTGTAAATGTACCGCTTTTACTTAACACAAGGCTGTATACATAGAAATCGTCATTTTACTATATTTGTACGGTGTATTATATACAACATAGATTATTTTTGATTTTTATCATTGTGATAGCGTGCCGGGAGTGATCTGCGACCATCGTCCCGACGGCGGGAGCCTCCTCCGCTGGACACTGACAGGCCTAAAGGACGGTTTTTATCGATTTGTTTTTTTTTTTACGCTAGTATAGAGTTTTTACATTACATTATTTTTTTATGCTAAATACTTAAGGATTATTTTCGTGTTATCCTAGTTAATTTATTGCCAAATGTTATTAACACTTAATTCGCGAGAAAATTAACTATTTTTAAGTAAGTTTGTTTAGTTCCGGCCTCCGCCCGGCGGCCGGCGCCGAGCGCGCCCCCGTCGGTACAGTAAATTATTTGTAAGATCTGCTCCTCTAACGTTATGAATGTTATTTGTTACAAATGTGTAGTATATAAAATATTGTAAATATTATCAATAAGAAACATGTAGCAGGTGTTATCACACAAAATATAATTTTGTGAAAAATGCTGTTTGTTATTTTTATCGGAACTGCTCGGTCTGGCAAATCAAGGAGTCGCATATATCGGTAACGTTTTTATTTCTCTTTCGATTTTTAAGCAATGGTAACTCTCACGAACATCTCAAAATTTCCATAACTTAAAATAACAACAATTTTAAAGTATGTATACAAAATAGTATTCTTAAAATACGTTACACAGGTTTTTGAAACATTTTTTAAAATATCTTTCGAGATCATTGGCATGTGGTATGCTCACATATATTACTTTAAAGTAAAAAAATATTAATACAACGAATTTGACGCTAATGTACTTATATTTTACTAATTCGCTTAGTGTTCTAGTGAGCTTAAAGCACGAATATAGCTAACATATGAGATATTCATTTGCTAATTCATGCACTGGTAATTACATTAAAAATTCGCCGTTTGCCCTGCTTCTACTAGTTAGCCTACAACAATTTGTACAATACAATCCTATTGGATTTAACTAATTATTATTGATTACTAACATAAAACGGTCTATGTGACTTTTACAAATGCAGTCTTAAATGAGACTAACAACAACTTACTACAATTAATGTGCATAGAATCTGCACATAAATTACTTATCAAAAAAATTCTTGGATATTTAAAAAAATTTTGCGGTTGAGATATTACGTCCAGTACTTTATCTATATAAATAAAAATGGCTTGACCCATTCGGCTGATTTTGGTTTTAAAATAGTCTTGGAAATTCAGGGAAGGTTTAAAAGCCGGAAAATAGTAATAACAGAAATTTAATATTTCCATATAAACTGCTTATCTGTTAAGCAATATGATGTATGACCCGTCAAATATATATAAAATCATATGATCATGATAATCAGCCTCACAATAAATAATTATTTTATTTATTTACTGTGAGGCTGTAAGAAGTTACCCGGGACAGCCAGTTTATAAAAAAATATCTTTTAATTATAATCTATACATATATTAAGTGACACTATCCATATAAATAAAAGCATACAATCACGATTAAACTATTTACACCGATTTCGTAGTACTTAACGATAATATAAACTATTAATATAATAAAAAACAATACCTTACAATATTGGCACTAAAAAATTCGTAAAGAATATTAACATAGATGTCATAAAATAAAGATTGAAATATAAATCATGACAGCCTTACAACTGGCAGATTTGACATTGGATAATCTAAACTATAGTGTGGCCATTTTATACTTTACTTTTTAATGTCACCATATTATTTTGATATTCACTGTATACCAACATACAAATAAAGTGTTTACACACTGTTCTCAATACTGACAGTGTTCTAAGTTTTTCAAATATAATAAACCTACCTAATACTTATATACGGAAATGACACTGACTTAAATAGATACAACTATAATTACACTTATTTAATATTGCCAACAATAAACTACTATTGTGGCAACTGGCATTACACTAATGTTGATTATCCAAAAACAAAAAGAAAATTTGGCATCAAGATATTTCATATAATCACAACATGACGTGAATATAGTGGTCATTTTTATAAGTAGCATAACATATTTACAAGGGATCAAAAGCTATATATTATCAGTATAAGTATATAATGTATACTGTAAACCACTTTCACATATATTTTTCTGGTTGTCCATATTAACTTAAAAAGTATTATACCCTTTAAGTTTGAAGTACAGGCTGGAATGTCGAATCGGACACTTGTGGGCTTTACTAACTATAGGACACTTGCAAATAGTATAGTACGGTTCAAACTATGATTATATTGAAATTATATTTTACCTGTAATTGTAAATTTGCAAAATTCATTTATATTTTTTGGACTCTTTGACATACAGTAGTATTCTCAAATTTCTAATTGCAACACAACCATTGACTTAATTTGTTTATACTCTCAAAAAGTATGGCACCCCCGGGTTCTGCGGTGCCGCTCTTCGGTCTAGGTGGACCCTGGTCCTTATCATTTGTAGGCTGTTCTCTGTCACTTTGGTACACCCTCGCACCATCAGGCCTTCTAGCTTCCGACAATGTAAACCTAAGAACCTGTAATTGAAAAATAAAACCATCTAAAAGCAAGTGAATTTGAATTAATATCAGTTGGTTCAATGATTAGTGAACTGGACTACTAAGCAGGTTATTGCGGGTTCCATTCCCAGGGACGGCAATTTGTGTAGTGAGCATTAATATCTGTAGTGGCTTTGCTTATTTAAAAACAGATAATCACTTTATTAACATTATCTATTAATATTTCACATATCACCTAATGTATTTTAAGCAGCCCTTCCCAATTTTTTACATAAATTTAATGCTTATTGTCTAATTTAGTATATCGTAGTAACTAAAATGATATTTGAATCCCTGTAATATGTTATAATAACAAATAAGGAATGTGTAACAGTAGGCAGTTCATGTTACAAGTTAACAATGTGGAGGAAATATGACACTGTATCGGCTTCAAGGAATAAACACTGATTTCTATGCTATTGTGGACATAAAATGCTTATGTTTTTAAATGTGCTTCCAAAGAGAAGTAAACAATAAGGATGGAAATCTATATTGATTAGAAAATGCTACTGCAATATAGTAAAACATGATGCACTCCATCTATCTGTTAATTCTTAGGGTTGTGACATAATATCTGCATTGTTCAAAATCTTAATTATACATTAACAGAGTTACTTATTTAATACCAAAGGCAGCAGAGACCGGCAGAATCTTTTCGCACCTCTGTTTCGTCCATTACATAAGTAATGAAAAATAAACAAAATTCTAAAAAAGATGATAAATGCAAGAGTTTCACGATTTCTATAATAATGTCTATGTATTGTCACCTTATTCCTTTGTCTGTGACTTCACTACATCCGCACAGGTTCAGGAGCTTCAGGGAGGTGCTGTACTTCGCCATTGTGTACAGACATTTGTCGGTCACTTGTTTGTTACCTTCTAAATTTAAAATTTTGAGCAGCTTAAACTTCTTTATAAAGACCAATATGCAACTCTCCGAGATAGCTACACAGTATGACAAGTCTACTTCTTCAAGGTTACTCTGGTGGAGGGCTAAGGCTTCCATAGCACCGGTCGTGAGCCACGGACACTTCGAGAGTCTTAGATACCGTAAATTATTGCAATATAAAATAACTGGCTGCAAACACTTCGCAGACAAGTTCGTGCATTGGCTGAGGTTCAGGTGGACGAGACCGGGGTTACGCAGTAACATCGGTATCAGGTCCGAGTCCCTCACGGAGGTACATCGGCTAAGGTTCAACAAAGTCAGCCGCTTGCAAGATGTAGAGAAAACCTGCAAATTGTAACATTTTTTGATTACGTATCACTTTAGAGGCACAGGGTACAGGCGGTCGTAGTGTACTTACTTTAAATGTGTGCGGCGAGAATCCTTTATTCATGAGTTTCAAAGATTTTATCTTCGAAAAATACATATCGACGATCTGCAGGCAAGTTCTGGATACACAACGCATATGAAAACACTCGCGAATGGTTAGGTAGGGCATTATTTTGGCAACCAATATATCTTCCCAATACAAGTCAAAAATATGCGTATTTCGCTTCACATTCATTATTACTTATAAATAATAAAAACACTAAATTATGGAACGGTTTGACAACTATAGTAACATTGACAATTGAATGACTTAATTCGACTATTGACATATTCAACGTCCGTAAGTCAAATCGTTCCAAGTTCTGACACTTTCATATTCGACTGCAGCAATTAACAAAGTCGGAAGTGAAAAAGCGCCTTCTTTCAGTACGGCCAAACGAATATATCGACCCACTTTGTTAATCGAGCGCCACGAAACCATCCGATTTATTTCCAAGTGAAAAACATAGAAAATGTCCTTTTTGAAACTTAATACTTTGTGAGATCAAAGATATGGATATTCTAAGACTTCTAATGCAAAAAACAAAATTGGCCAAAATGTAGTACCGACTATATTAATTGCTGCAATCGATATAAATATTGTACAGGATTATTAGTTCCAGTCATATTTTGCCTTTTACGCCCGTGCAAGTTTAAGAAATGGAAGTAAAACTACAATAGTTATATATTATTACTGAATCTGGTTGTCTTGCTTTCAATTCTTGGTAAGCAACTAGAACATTCAATTAGCTTGAGATTCGCAGAACTCGGTTGGAACGATGTCAGACTGTCCCTTGATCTTCACACGGATACTTTTGACACTAGTCACGTCACATCGATAATCGGTAATCGAGTCATACGATATCGACGCTTCTACACGGAAAGCCCGAGAAACAGACGATGACGTCACTTTGTTGTAACTTCGTAACATATTGTGTTAGAAGCTACTGTGGAACTTATTGTACTAGAAGCTTTTATTTTTATTTCTTATATGCATCTGTTTGTGGGAGAATCGTAATTACAAGGAATGTTAATTAAAACACGGAAAACAACAGCGTTAGATAAGAATGGCTGGAAGAGTCGCAGCGATATTTTCACCCATCAGTGGCATCTGGAGAGCCAATCAATTTGAAGTGTCTCGTTAACCTATTTGATGATTTCGGATAATTACCACCGAATCGGTAAGAATGATAATGGTCCCAGTAATTGACAGCTTAAGTGGGTGCAACGTGCAAGACAGACGTTCGAAGCGGTGTACTCAGTCCTGGCAGTCTGCCAAGAGTGACATTGATTTTCGTGTTATTCAATTGGCGTAGTGGTTTCTAGACACCCGGTTTAAGGGGACCGGTTAAGCCCGAATGAAATAGGATATGGCAAAGACAAAGATGTTTATTTCCACAAATATGGATACATTTAAAGATTTCACAGAATTTAGCTTCGCAAGGACGGGTTGCCTGCTAATCTCCGTCTACACCAATCTATGCGGTTCCAGCAAAGTGAATTTAATTAGGCTTTCTAGACAAACAAAACAAAAAACAAAAATAAGTGACAAATAAGGATGTGTGGAGTCGGGAGAAAAAAGTCAGAAAATTGAAGTCTCAACAACAGCGCTATTTATAATCACCAATAATATAAAAGACTGTGCTTCATTACTTGATAAATGTGAAAATAAAAACCGACACAACAATATAATCCGCTTGTAGATAGCTACACAAATAATTTACACTGCAAGCATCAATGCGCTATAAGACGACTTAGCCGCGAACGCTTCGAGCGAGGTATATAGCCGAGTACCATTGTCCGGAACACATTCAAAATCCGGTCACGTATGACATAAATCCACTAATACTACGGAGATGGAATTCGGACGTAACATACTAGATGCAATAAGAGATTATTTCTAAAGGATTTCCCGTGAAAAATTGTTAGGAGGTGATGACCTAACAATGTCCGGAGAGCCGCTAGTTTTTCTCCCTTCACACAACAAGGGCGATAACATTGAGCCCTTTGATAAAGGGGAAGGTTTCAACTGGAGGACATAATAAAGACGCAGTGTAACAAATGTGAGGGTATATTTTAATGATGTGATTCTATCGTTGGTCGTGCGGTTGCTAGCGCGACTGCCGATCGGGAGGTCCTGGGTTCAAATCCCGGGTTGGGTACTGCTGG
>DWUN01001425.1:0-16669 GCA_018249975.1 Passova gellias | reverse complement strand
TCCGGTGAATCGACCATTAACTCGATATTTGAGCAGCACATTTTAAATGGATTTCAACTGACCTTCAAGTGGCGTTAATCTCGTATAAACTGTTAAATTCGTTAAAGGTAAGGTACAATAATTTTTATAATATTGCCGCAAACCCAAAACAATATTAGCTGATAACTTTCAATTGACAAATCTTTTTATGTGTGATTAAGAAGGATTTCATGTTACAATATTTAATCTATATAAATAAAAGTGAATCGTCGAATCTGTTGCTAAGCGGAAAACTCGATAACGGCTTGACCGATTTCGTTAATTTCGGTTCTAAAATAATCGTGGAAATATAGGGAATGTTTAAAAGGTGAGAAAATAAGGAAAAAATTCGAGGAAAACAGTAATAACAGCAATTTAATTTTTCCATATAAACTGCTTATCTGTCAAACATAATATGATGTACGTCCCGTCAAATACGATTAAAATCGGAGCAGATATTGGTGTAAATAAACTATTTATTTACTGCGAAGCTGTACGCAGTTAGCCTGGACAATTAGTAATAAGTAAAATCATTGGAAACACATGGAACTTATAACTGTCTACGTGTGAGTGTGGAGTTTGTGTGTGAGACCTTTCCACCTCATTTGACAAAGTATAGCGCGCTCTACGTTTCGCCCTCCCCGCGCCCGCGCTCCCCGGCCGGCGGCGTCGCGTGGCACGCCGCCGGCCCGCGTCGCTACGCAGTTGTTGAATGGCCTCGAACGATAACAATAGGTAACATGTGTTCTACAACGCACACTAACTAGGGCTTTGATACCTTTTTTTTTTACGTCGGCAAATGCATTTGCGCAATATCCCAGGCTGGTCAGACCCAGAGGAGTGTGGGACTCGTAGCCGGCTAGGCCACCTGACAAAACCTACAAGAGTTATTATTACGTGTACCCAGATGTCACGGGTAGACCTGGTGATATTCGGAGCCACGGGCTTCACCGGCAAGCATGTCGTCCAAGAGATGGTCCGTATCGGCAGACAGCGCGGCTTGAGTTGGGCCGTGGCCGGCCGCAGCCGGGAGAAGCTGTTGGCCACCTTGAAGGAAGCCTCCGAGAAAACCGGTAAGAATTTGTCGGTTTGAAAAGCTATGCATAATATACCGCGGGCCGGAAGCCATCGTGGTTTTTGGATAATGTCGAGATGGAAATTTATACTAATTTTTATTTTTAATATTATAAAGAGGAAAGATTTATGTGTGTATGTATGTATGTATGTAACGAATAGGCTCAAAAACTACTGAATCGATTTCAATAAATTTTGTAGATATCCAACTTAAAAGAGAGGATAATTTTATCTCGATTAAAAATAAGGCTCAGGACAAGGCTTAGTCGAACAGATATCGTGTTACCGGATTTTTACAGATATGAGATTAAGTTATTGTACCATTATTTTAAATGAACCACGGCAAAGCGAGCTCCGGTATGCACGTTATAGTTATCTATAAATTACTAGAATAGAAGAAAATATGAATTATAAAGTTACTTTTAAAATTTTGTAACTGGAATGATTTCTCTCTTCGAATGAATTCTTACGAAACAGAATAGGGTGGAAAACATATTAGTTATAATTAGTAAATTTTCGTAACGAAAACTTAATGATATCTAGTTTCATTTTCAGAGAAAAAGTGAGCAAACGACGCACGTTGGAGGCGGTGCAGGAGTTCTCGCTGGCGTGTCGCGGCCTCGTAGGCACGGAGTACGCGCGGCAGACGTTCGCGGCGCGTCAGCTCGTGGCCTAGCCGCCGCGGCACCTCACGCCTACGTTTTACCGACACCAAACCATTGTTATCTGTGGACTGTGATGAAGAACATTCTATGGAACCGTTCTTTCTGGCCATCACAATTGCAGGAGACGAGGCTTCGAAACATTTCGAGAGCGGTTCTATGCTTCCCCTCTTTATGCAATATTACTCCGAATTCCAAATACATATAGTATTTTTTCTCCCCACCCTACAGTACGGGCAATGCAGATTGTACTCAAATTGAACTAACTAATAACTTGGCCAAACTTGTGACAAACTATAGAAAGTTAAAAATCACACAAAAGTTACATCGATGAATTCAAAAAACATTTCTTAGGTACATTCTTCAGATACGAGGAACTACCTTGTCCCGATATGTTTCTACATTGCAGTATTATTACACAATCATTTGAAACTTATTTCGGTAGTGTTTTTGATCATTTTATAAATATCTATTCTTATAATAATAAATCGTATATGTTTTGAGGAAAATGTAAATATTGCTGTTATGTATTTATATGATAAGAACAAGCTGATACAAAACTTTTAATAACTAACATTTTTATCTACAAATATTTCCGACAACTCGGTTCATTTACTGTACTGAGGCAACATATTTAATACACAACATTTCAAAAGTCTGCGCTCAAATTGTATCTTTAGAACTTTATCTTTAGATTGATGATTTGTTCATAATTTATGTTTCGTAGATTGTAATTGTACTTTCTGTATATAGCGTTTTCTGATTTAGAAGGAAATAAAATACTTTCCGAAATTTCGTTTAGTTTTTATTGTTACCGGACACTAGACGTATAGATATTTTACAGACACGATAAAGGTACATAATATGAGCTAACTTCTAGACACACAAGAATATTGTGATTCTAAAAGAAAATATGTTCACAAAACGTATAGTAAACATCAAGTATATAAACATATCGAAGGTACTCTGCCTAAACCGATGACACGAGGATGAGAATGATATGATACGAATATGGTTTTTTTTAGAAGTGCCACCAATCTGCGGCCGTGTGCAATAGGACCGCCGTATGATCGCTACAATCATTGCGAGTGTAATTAATTCTCAACATCGCATATTCTAGATTATCACTTATAGTTAAAGAACAAATTAAATCTAAACGAAACATTCAAAGGAACGCACAACTGACTGACTAATATACATATTCTATACCAGGAAAAACCGCTTTGCAAATGAATGAAATTTTTTTTATAAAATTTTGAAACGAAAAAGGTTAATGTCTGTAATCGATAAAATAACAGATTGCTATACAAGAATATACTGTTATAGAATTTAATGTATTTGAATTATTTTACAATAGAGTAGGTTACTTCGGATGTGTCGAGCGGCTTTTAACGACATGTTTACGCAACATCGATCGAGTTCTAATATTAACATGAAATATGTATAAATGTATTCTCCTCTTAAGTACTCTCATTATAAAATAAATTATGTTCTTATTTGAAATTATGGTGAAAATTTAAATTAAAACGCAAACAATAATTTAGAATTATTTAGCGCGTACCTACATACAACACACGAGAATGATAATTTTATGTATTACCTACACATATGAAAATAAAGTATCTAATCTAGTAGAGTGACTTCCACTCGAGGCTATATTATTCCAAATTAGGCAATTCAATACCTTTGTTATGGTAACCGGACAGCTGATAAACATTGGACACATAGATGATTACACCGAGACACAAAAAAAGAAATGTGCTCATCAAACAAACGTTTGTCCTGGTTGGAAATCGAATCCACGACCTCCGGTTCTGCAGTCAGGGTCTTTAACCACTCGACATCTCGGGCGCTCACTAACGATACAAATACTGTATTGTTACAACGCCAATTACTTTCTCGGTTTTCGCTAGGTTTATCTCTGACATCACACAAAGTCAAGTGCGTAAAGAAAAGGAAAATAAATATTCTTTGATTTACTTATTACACGTTATAAATATAAAACTACAATAAAACAATATAGATTAAACACAACTGTTATACGTTAAAGCGCCATTCGCCCCGAACTTGTGTTGACGTTTTGCGCTGACAAGTATAAACTAAGGCCAATGATTATCTAAATTGGCTTCAAAAGACTAGAAGTATATTACACGCCCAACAGTAGGGCGAGGCTTGCAGCCAGCCCGCGTCGTAAACGACTGGAAGCTGACTTGTTTCTTTTCCAGTTTTCCAAGCTTGTTATCCGTTTACATCACGACATCATACAAAGGATTTGTTCAGAGGGTCCCGCCCCCTTTACAAGAGGGAAAAATAAGTATAAGCTAAATATTTACATTTTGTATCTCTCATCTCGCCTTCACCCGCACTTACCACTACTGCGATAGACGTTTAGAATTTTGCTTTTTTCTACATGAAATTAGGGGGAAAAATAACTGGTTTTTTCCTATAAAGATTATAATCTTTATACATCTTTGATCCATTGAACTTCCGTTATAACAAAGCTATAACGACGCCCATTGTATGTGTGATACCATTGAGCTTAAAAAAGCAGATAAAAAGTCAATCAACCATTATGCAGCGATTCCTGTGCAGTGTAATATACAATTGGCTGATCTGTTTGAGTAATTAAACCTAATACTTGAAGAATTCTATCAAGATCAATTACTTTTTATAGTAAATTAATAAATTACTGCCTAATCTAGTTCAGTATATTTAAGCAGGTAGTGCAAATCAATAGATAGACAACAAATAAGTGTATTGAAAAAATGGAGAACTCAGTCGAAAACCTAAAAAAAATAACAATATACAAAACACGAATCTGATCCTTCATATTCACCGCTATCTTATTATTACTAATAATAGTGGACATGGATATTTGAAAATAAAACTTATATACTAAAAGTAACAATATTTTGGAAGAATTTAAAGAAAAAATTACGAACCCGAGCTGTCCATTTTAATTTCATGATTTCTGTACACTGATTTGAAATCAGTTTAAAAAAATCATAGCGGATGATATAATATTGCGAAATGACACGCTCTGAACATCAATTGTTTCGGATATTTTAAATTAAACAACATAACACAATCATTCATCTAATGCGTTGGCGATGTTACTCTCGACGTTGACGTCCTCCTGCTTGACGATCTCGACGGTGAGCTCCAGCGTGCGGTCGCGCTCGCAGTGCTTGTTGCGCACGCGCAGGAAGTTGATCGCCTGGTCGATGCTGAGGTTGAAGCAGTCCTGGCGGATGATCAACAGCGACGAGCTCTCCAGATCGCTGTGCGTCGCCCTCGTGTACACCAATTTGCGGCTGTTGTACTGACCCGTAGCGGTCACCTTACAATGTTATCGGTATTATGAAATTACTTTCGACGATTAAATTATGTATAAAATATAAACGATTAGATTGCAAATATTTAATGTGGGGTATGAAAGAAAGGACTGTTATCGATACTCCAGTAGCTAATACAAAAGCAGTAAGAGACCGCTAGCGATACGTTAAGTGTCAAATAATGGATCGAAGTAAAACGAGTCTGATATTAAAAAAAAACTTGAGTGAGTATGATATTAAAAAAAAAACTTTAAAATACGATTGTGACGTGACCAAATATTTGAAGTATTACCTCATAATTAAACTCATTGGCGCGGCACTTGGGGCCGACGAAGACCACGTACATCACGATGGCCCAGGTCGGCATCTCCACGTCCAAGCGTAGGTTGAACAGACCGAAGTCCGCCATCAGCAACCAATTTTCGTGCTGCGACGTGTTCAACTTCACCGAGAACTTGTGTACGTGACCCATCTTTAGTATTTCCTTGTGATACCTCTGGAATCCCGAACGAAAGCGAACGCCCAGATATAAGCGAAGAATATCTTACGAGGATCTTAAAACATGAATTGTAGCAACAATGACAAGATCGATACGAGATTCATGTAAATCTAGTAATAGAATGGAGGGGGAGGAAGCTACGGCGCCGTCACCTGCACGTGTCGCACGAGCGGGCTCAGCGACAGCGCGGCGCGCTGCGCGCAGGCGGGCGCGGGGCAGCGGAAGCGGCGCGCGGGGCAAGAGGCCTCGTGCAGCGGGCGGCGCCGCAGCCGCGCGGAGCGCCCGCATCCGTGGCGGCACGGATAGTGCAGCAGCTCGGCCACGCCCTCCATGGCGCGATTGCGCACGGGCGAGAAGCCCATGCGGCACACGGGGCACGCGGCCAGCCGCAGCCGGCAGCGCCCGCACACCAGGTGCCCGCGCCGACATTGCCACATGGGCGGTTCCATGCACTCCAGGCACACAGGACACTCCAGCAGCCGCAACAGATTCTAATACACGTGACCGCTACTACAATGATCTGACCTAACCCTCCGTGCCTGTCGCCACTGCGGGTGCCGGCTTCAGCAAACGTATTTAGATTTTTTAATTCGTTTCCATAAAAAAACCACCCCAGTTCCCTTTTATAGTTAAGGTCCTGGCAACTAATAATGACCCCATATAACTTTGCTATCAAATGACGTAGTTTTATCTGTACTATTCATTTTTACTAGATACTGATGAATGCATTGCTTTTGTTTTGATATTTTGAAGAGAAGTTTTAAGGTTAATTAAATATATCACCACTAGTAATCGCTTTGGGTGACATTACCTATTATAACTGTTTCCATAAATATACGTAAAAAAACGAAGAAAATCAACCACGATAACTAAATAATGTACTACAAAGAATGTAGCAAAACTCTTGCTAATGTTATTGTTATGTAATATGACATGTATGCTGCATATAACGGCCTTTTTCCTGTCACGTCTGTTTGCAGAAGGAAAGATCGTTTCGTGGATGTACTCTGCAATCTGCGGTCGTGTCACACGGATGAGAGCAAGAGCGACTATTAAACGATAGCGCACGCGGGAGCAAACGTGCTTAATAGGAAAGAGGCCCTTACTTTGCAATTGCTTTGTGCTGTAATTGGAATTTTCAACACTGATGAAACTCAAAATACGACACTCGCATTGAGGTTAAAAAGAAATAGTTACCTGATTGAAGTCCTTAATGTTAACTGCACCGTTGTTGCTTTCCAAATCATCTACAAGAAGAATTGCAATGATTATACACAGTTCTCTTTACTGTACTAAACGATATATTGTGATATTTGTAGGAAATTATTACAGTCTCTTCTTCTCTTTCGTCCTCTCGGTTGTACGTTGGTGTCCACTGTGTCTATCGCATTTCCGGGATCCTAAAATTAAAGAGTTATATAAACAAACACATATCGTTACATTTGTTTTTTTTTTTCACATTACCATGTATTACTTGAATGATTTACTTCTCAAATCATTAGCTTATTAAATGTTGGTCATGAATTTCATGTTTCTTTTGTCTAGATCGCTCTTTTTGCTCATAGACAAAAATTACTAAAACTCATAAGTAACTAAAAATAAAATCCTCACATTAATTATATCGTTATTTAGTGCAAGTTCGGAGCCGCCCGGCGTAGGGACCTCCTCTTCCGAATCCTCTTCGCCATCGCCGGCTTCGTCCCCCGGGGTTGAATTGTTCCTTTGTCTGTCCACTGAAACACAATTGTCAACTGTAAAAAAATCCCACAAACCATCAAGGTACCATCTTAAATCAATATTTCTGGCACAACCTCACTCCTTTAATTATATAACAAATCAGATGTATATAGCCATATATATGTATGTATGTATGTATATGTATGTATGTATATGTATGTATGTATATGTATGTATATGTATGTATGTATATGTATGTATATGTATGTATTATATGTATATATAATTTTTTTTCAACACTTTTGGTGGTTCACTGCTGGACCAGGTCTCCTCTCATAGTGAGAGGGATTTTAGAATATATATGTATATAATTTATTTAAACGTCTGCATAAATAGCTTGACTGCTGCATGCTCACTTGCACTCTCTTCAAAGAAAAAAGTGTGGTATTATTACATTATATGTTCTGAATATGAATAATGCAAATATTTTTAATTACCGTCCAGTGTATCCATATTTTCAGAATTATTATCAGGTGCATTTGCACTGGTCGAAGCCTGTAGCCGCGGGGACAGACGCATCTCTATGGTTTCTATATCTGTAATGATGATGTAAGTAAATTTCTTTTTGGTTACTTTTAACCGGTTTAAGCAACTTAAGCAAGGAAAATAAAATGGATAATAGTACTGAGAAGGCCCACCTAACTATGAGCCTTAGTATCAGATTATATAGTTTTGTGTCAAAATGAAACCTGCTTTATTTAGTTATATTAAATGTATTATTTCATTCCTTCCTTCCCGAGACTACCAAGAATCATTTAATAATTTCATTACAACTTTTGTAGAAAGAAAAAGTAAACAGTATTTATTATAAAACATGCAAGTTACCATCCTCAGACTGCTGGTTGTCGTTGTCATCCGCGTCGTCTTGGTCGGTGGACGGCGAGCCGGGCTCGTCCTCGGGCTCCTCGCGCTCCGCACCCGACGGCGACAGACCTGCAGATCAACGTTTTTATAAATGCGCAATGACCTACACAATACAAAAAAATTCAAAATGCTTCATTTGCTGGATTTAGGTACAAGCAAAACTCAGTCATTAAATCTTGCCTAGACAGGCGTGAACCTGTTTATTTTATTACTTCTCTATGTAGTATAAACAAAATCAATCATTTGACTATATATCAATCAATACAAACGGCTGTTTCTCACGAAGCCGCCCACATTCGCAGATGAAGCTTCTTGAGTTCTTCTGTTGTTTGGGTGTGATGATGGATCTGGTGCCGTTTGAGGCAGCGTCGTCGTTGATCTCTGGAGCAATGCTGGAACCATGTAACTAAATGAAACAACCACGTACCATGTAACTAAATGAAACAAGTAGTGATATTAAGCACCTACCATCACCAAGACAAATATATTAAATTAATAAGATCATAATAATCATGCAATACAAAAATTTTATCTACATCATGAAATATAAATCATGAGATAATTACAAAACAAGGCCTCAAATATAATTTATTATTTGCACAGTGTACACTGCAGTGCTGTGGCGATAATATACGGCATGCAACACTCCAGTTTTGCATTCAGCATATTATCGCCCTGCCATAGTAATGTGAACTGGGGAATTCTAAGAGGACTTTATTATATTACACTTGGCAGGGGTCCTTTAATCCAATCTTTACTTTCCTACCTTATACCCCATTATCTATTGATATTCACCTATTGAGTCATCGCGGTACGCATAGCGCTGGAAACGCTTGAAGGTCATCAAACTCTGCATGTCGGCGGCGACAGACGAACTGGGCTGCGGCTGGCGAAACTCTTGCACTGGTTCATGTCGCATGGTTCTAAATTCAATAAGCACGGATTCGGGCAACGTTGGCGGCTGTGAACTCCTAGCTTCTGATGCCCTCCGGCGCGAATCAACCGTTGTCGAGTCTCTCAATCTGGATATCAACCTTAAACAAAAATAATTGTGCCTTTACAAATTTAGGTTAAGGGAGACACTTGGTTAAAATGAGTTCATGGAGGTTGACGATACCATTAATTGTTAATATAATATTGTATGTGTTGTAATAATGTATTTTGTAATTACATGCAACATGGACCTCTTATTTTTTGATGACTATATATCTCCTAAAACAGACACAATTATATTTGTGTCATTTACCTGATTTTTTCCAATTTGTGGCAGCATACAATGTCACAAACACTCAACGACTGCACTGCATATATAAATGTGTAACAGATAAAATTACTAATCTACTCCAACAGACCTAGCTTTCGCAGGGTTAGCGACTGCAGACCAAAACAAGTTATGGTCTGCTCGGACTTGCTCCCTCCTATGATCAGTTGCCGATGGACCTGGTGTAGGCTCCTGTAATTGTTCTGTAATAAAAAAGTTCTTTAAGCACACCAGAACATTGTAACAATATGTTTATTATGTGAGTGTACTAGAGAAATGGAAAAAACAAATCACGATACTTCTATTGAATTACCACTTAATGAATTCATGTTTGGCGAGTTGGAGTCATCCACATTTATCACTTCATCTGGATCTTGAGCTGGTCGCTCTCGCGGCTCTGTTTTCTGTACGTTCTCGGCGAGTGTTGGATCATCATTTTCATCATCTGGAACGATTCAATACAATATTACTTACAGGTTTCCTCATGATGTTTTCCGTCACCATTATAGCTAGTGATATTTACATTTACAGATACTAAATGCATGTAACAGGTCTAAGGTGCATGCTAGGATTTGAACCCAGATCCTCTGAAGTGTGAACTTCAATTTCAAACCACTAAGCTATCACTGCCACCTAAGGTAGGAAATTACATAGGTGAAATGAAGTGAGGAGTCGTATGTTTGTGTGTACCTACCCACCAATAAAAATATTAGTCTTACCGTATTCGTAAATGTAACGGCTTTTTAATCTTAAATATACGTAGCTAGTGACGGCAAATGTAGACGTAGTCGAATACGTTATTTTGATGTCGTTGGTTATGAGATAATCCCAGTTGTACAAAATAAATACAGAATAAAGAAATCAATAACATTCGTCGTTGTTTTCATTATGGCAGCTTTGCATGTTGAGAACAATAAAATAACTGTATATTATCATCAATTTATGTCTTTTGCTTACATACCAGAACTTGATGGATACTCCGTTAGCCCAAGTAAATTTTCATAAGTATTTTCTCTCTGAGCAGTCATTGCAAGATTTGCAATCAAACTGGTATAGTAACCGTTATATATAACTTAATGCTACATGAATAATGAAGATTGTAGTATTAACCAACTCAATAATTGTGTGATAAAAGCCTCATAACCAGTCTTAACTAAGATATTGTAATCACAATCACATCACCAGCTACACCCAAGATACGTCAAATCACAAAAACTTATTTACCCTTGCCCGGGGCAATATGGGAATAAAACTTTTATCTATGGGCGATATTAATGTTGTGCTATGATTTAGGGGTTTCGCATGCTACTCGACAAACATCGATGCCTATGTCAAAAAGCATCGATGTTTGCAATCGATATGCTTTAAAGCGTACTTAATATGATATTAAAATGTTGGCGCATATCCCATATAATAATACAATTAATTTTCATATCAATTACTTACATTTGAAACTTCTGAGTACAAAAATGCTGATCCCTGTACCTACCCCTTTCCCCTATTTTGTTCCAGTATATTCTTATTGGTTCTTTTGGTGGTCTATGGTTTGCAAATATCATTACTCTGCACCATATTTCAAAGGAATCTATTTTCCTCCGGTCTAATGTTCGAATTATCAATGCTTATGAGCCAGAAGAACATAGAAGGAAGACAGTGTCCGGACAAGTCTAATCTTGGTGACATTAGATAATTTCATGTTCTGCCAAACGAGTGTGAGCTTACTCATCGCCGCTTTTGTCATTTGTGTCCTTCTGATTTCCCAGTCACTCTTCCGTTTCAGATAGTACAGATCCAAAGGTATAAAATAAAAACCCGTTCTCAACTTTTAGTTATATCAATTCTCCTCCTCGAAAGCCGGCAGCGCACTGGCGACTCCTCGGATAATTCAAGTATCCATAGGCGACGGTGACCACTTACTATTAGGTGGCCCCTGTGTCTGACTGCTAGGCTAAATTTATAAAAAAAAAATACTTTCGACTTATTTAAATACAGACCAACTAACTAGCCCTCATCTCTGTCTGTAGAACAGTTCAGCGAGCCTTATTTTCGATGAAGCAAAAACCGACTTTATGCTTTCGACAGAGATGCCATCATGCCACTCTTTCAGCATTCGAAGATTGTTTTCATAACATAAATAAGTACTAAAAAATATTATCTTCCTATACAATATCCAAAAAAGATCAATATCAATATTAAAGAAGGAAAATCACGAATATGAAAACGTAAAAACTAAAATAGTTATATTCAACTACCTTTATTAAAAACTATGGAAAACGGTTCGATTGTGTTTGTATTTAATTACGCGATTGGATACATGATGAAACATAATAATAATATAGTTTTGGATATCGATATTATATGGTTAACACGTTCGTTCTCAAGACAAAATTATTCGTATCTTTAATTTCATTGATTTTTTCAATTTTGTTCGGTATGCTCCAGTAATAAGATTCATTATCATTCATCTTAATTTGTTAAAACCGGCCGGCTTGCTTGTCTTGTCTGGTCCTGTCGACGCCTGCGTTATGCGGTCCGTTAATGTCAGCCGCTATTTTTTATGGTTTACAGTCACAGCACATAACACACATTAGTTCTTGTACTGTTAATTGATTGTTAAAAGTATTTGTAATACATCATGACCGACTTACCGTATCAAGTTGAATATGCAAAATCTGGGAGAGCTAGTTGTAAAGCTTGTAAGGAAAAAATTGATCAAGGGGATTTACGTATTGCTATAATGTCTCAGGTTAGTATAACGGCCTTTTCTATTTTCATGATTAATAACTGTAGGTATTGATTTATGCTTCTAATTATTTGTTGGCTGACTTTTACTCTTCTGATAGGATAATTACTTATTTAGCTGATAATCATCAATTATAAAAGAAACTTGAAATCCCACATTTATTTGCCTTCGTATAACTTGACACGAGTTTTAGTGCTATCAAGTTCAAGTAAGGTTTGTTCAGTTATATTTGAAAAAAAATAAGAAGAGTACCCAGCTAATGGACAGTTCATATTACATTTGTATATATGTATTGTATATCTGGGTGTGTATAAAATTTAAGACGCTACAAACAATTTGTAAGGAGGATAATATTCTTGTTTTTGATTCATTAATATCGATAGGCAGTTGTAGTAGTACTAGTAGTTGGTAATTGTTAAGATTTTGTTAATTAAAATTTAAAAGTTAATTGTTAAGTTCTGACCATACAAGTTCTTTGGAAATATTGCAGTCAGCATTTTTCGATGGAAAGCAGCCCAACTGGCATCATGAGAAGTGCTTCTTCAAAAAGAAATGTCCACAGAGCTTTTCTGAAATTGCGGATTTTAACAAGTTGAAACATGCAGATCAAAAGAGAATTAAGAAAACTATAGGTATCCAGTGATATTTTAATTTAGGACTTATACAGTACCATCAAACTGGTCAACTTTGATGTTAGTGTAGGTATTTGTCCAAACATGTATTAATACATAATTACAATTCTATCGATAACAACATATTTTTTCAGTAAAGACCCTAAAATACGACTTCATGTATATTACACAAGCAAGAGAAGAAAATCGACATCCCTTATAAGCAATTGATGTGCAGTGTGCTTATTTATTATTATTATTATTATTAACATATATCACTAGCTTTTGTCCACGACATTGTCCGCATCGATCAGTGACTTTGAACAACATTTGGAATATATCAAAATAAATAATAACCTATATGTTGCCAAGGTCTAACAGATATATAACAAATAACTTTCATCAAAATCCATCCAGTAGTTTTTGTGTGAAAGCTGGACAACAGTACAGTACAGTGTATAGAATTTAACTCTACTACAGTTTTATTATATGTATAGATTAAGCCAGGTCCCTTATGAGGTAGGCATCTTTACAAACCTAACATGCTTCTTTTATCACTGTCTCGATAGAACCACACCAGTTTTGGAGACTCTTGACTCCCCCATCAGGCAGTACATGCTATGGGGACGACCTGACTTAATAATTACGATGCTACTATCAATAATACTTAAAAAATAATTTTGTATAAATATTACTCAGAGAGTTCCAGTAGCGCTGTAGTTGTAATGCCTGAAGAAAAGGGAAAGGCAAAAGGCAAAGGAACAAAAAGAACGAAAGAGTCCAAAACCGCTCCTGCTGGCCTTTCCAATTACACCGTGGAGTATGCTAAATCAAGTCGAGCCACATGCAGACATTGCGACCTCAAGATATGCAAGGTAAGTCGATATGATTCAATTCAATGTTGTTATAACACAAGTCTCATCATGCTATTGTAATATAAGCTATCATGGTTCTTGATCAATTTCTTTCACAACTTAAAAATATGAAGAATTTTTGACCTGGTTTATAAAATCAATAAATAATTGCCATACATAACTGATGTGTATTATGTATGTAACATTATTTTAAATAAATAATAATAGGGAAAGAGTAGTGATTTCTTTTATTATTTATCACATTAACATTTACTTTAAAAAACTGTATTGTATTTTGAAAAACATGTTTCTAGTTTCACATACTTTCATTGCACACAATATAATTGATTGGAAGTAAAATCTTACAACTCATGTGTAACATAAAGGTGTATTTTAGGATGAAATAAGAGTTGCAAAGATGGAATATGACCCCAAATATGGTGATAGTCCAAAATGGCATCATGTGAAATGCTTTGCTGCTAGAATGAATGAGTTCATGTTTTTTGCTGGAGGCGAAAATATTCCTGGTTTTGAAACGCTCAAAGAAGATGACCAGGCCATGTTGAAGGAGGAAATTAAGTATGTATCAAATGATAATAAGCTGTTTTTGAACATACACAAAATATTTAAAAAAAAACAAGTTATTTCGCCTATATTCTTAGTGACATGAATTATAGAATTACTGTCTATTGAATTGGTTATGAAAAGCTATGGTTAAAGAAATTCAAATTAATCTTTATACTTACAGTTAAATAATCAATTTGCAATTTATTGTTAATATTTTTTGCTTTACAACATGTTATTTTCTCCATGCAACTGGGAAAAGCCCAAATTTGCAAGTACATCACAATGTGCGCTTATTTATTGACATTAGGTGTTAGCCGCAATACCTAAGCTCTCAAAGTAGGTTAACATAAAGCATAAACACGGACCAACTGTCTTATGTTTCATTAATACTTGCAACAGAAGCCATCATCTATCCAATACTAGCAATTGTTGCATAACTTTCCATGTCATTTTCGTTACGCCCGTGCCACAAAGCAATACTACAGTACAAAAGTTTTTATTGATAGAGCACCTAGTGCTGATGAGGTGCCCGTAAAAAAATTGAAGGCCGAACCCAAGGATGAAAATGACATAAAGAAGGAAAAGGAACTTGAGAAGAATATAGTGAAACAGAACAAACTGTATCACAAGAACAGGAAGGCTTTGAGTGATTTCAGTAAAACTGATTTGCATGAACTGCTCGAAGCCAACTCACAGGAGGTGCCTAGTGGCCACGAAGAGGTGATTTGATGTTCACTCATTTTTCATTACCACTAGATTGCACAAAGCAGTCATTTTCTAAATGCTTTTAAATAGTACATAAAAAGTCATATTACTTTAAAGAATTGTATCCTTATAAATATATAATTTTATTGTATCTGAAATTTAAAAACATTCAAAACGTCTGCTTTGGGCTATCTAGTGGTCAAGCAGTATGGGTTAGCATAAAAGAGATAGTTGTATAGTAATCGCTAAAGTTTACGGCCCCTTTGATATACATGTGGGATTAAAACATGCTTATGGTATAACTCGGACCATGAGTAATAAATAATGTCGCATTCGTTCATATTCAGTTAAATGTTCCTCAATTGGATCCCGCTTTAAATCTACTTTTATGCGTGATTCGTGAGTCTACTATTTATGCTTAACCCTATACCATCGTCCAGCGCCTTTGTCAAGACATCATCATCTAGATGTTACTCTTCTGGAATATACCTATAACATAATAAAACTCATGTATCGCATACAATCGCAGTACTTCGTACAAAGTCATTGAAATTTCCTTACAGTGCATGGATCGTCTAGCTGAGTGTATGACATTTGGAGCACTAAAGCCCTGTCCGGACTGTAATGATGGGCAGCTGGTATTGGATACATTTTACTATAAATGCACAGGTATAACTTTTATTGTTTCGTCTTTATATTGTTAATTTCATAAAACATACAGACGGTTTCTTTTTAAAGTTCCCAACAATATTATTGCAACTATAATGTGTAATGCAACATTGTTTTGAATCGTACAAAACAGGTAACATAAGCGAATGGACTAAATGTACGTACAAGACAACGGAGCCCGAGAAGAAGCCGATGGTGATTCCGGCAGAGTACAAGGCCACTCCCGCATTCAAGAAATATAAACCCGTTGTGAGCAATCGTCTGTTCGAGAGCGCGCCGCCGCCTACCGTGGTCGCCGTTAAGAAGGAAGAACCTTCCGCGTGAGCGATGCCTTATTTTTAGACAGAGACAAATAAAAGCCAAAGCTGTAACGTTAATTTATAACAATCGAATATGATTATATTTATTATTTATTTATATCAATTTAAAAAGATCATTGAATTGTTTAGGACAATCCACATTTTACAGCGTACAGATTTTTGATATTAAAATCAATAACACTTCTTTTGAACTGAACTAAAATTAACTCATTTTAGCAATTAGTCGTTAGGTAATGGTCTAAAAACAATTTACAATTCTTTTTATACCGAAATTTAATATACGAAAATAACCGTAGACAGTAGCTCTGAGAAGGAATTTCCCAACGTCCACATCGTCTGTGGCATAAAATGAATCTCATTAAAGAATTTCAGGTTTTATATGTTTTGTGTATTAACAATATTATATTTTTCACTCTGAACAGACCCCCACCGAAAATTCCTTTGCCCCCACTGAAGAACCTTCAATTCTACCTAACTGGTACTTTTAAGATGCCCAGGACTAAACTAAAGGACAAAATTTTTAAGTTGGGCGGTCTCTGCACTGATTCGGTTACCAGCACCATAGCCGCCGTGGTGTCTACCAAGAAATATATAGCAAAAGAAGGTGCTTACCAATCTCTGATCAAAAATCATGAAGTTGAGGTAATTGGTGGCAAACGGGATTTATTCAAATCTATCATTACATAGTATAAAACAAAGTCGCTTTCTCTGTCATTATGTCCCCTTGTTCCCTTAAATCTTTAAAACTAC
>DWUN01001424.1:0-16672 GCA_018249975.1 Passova gellias | reverse complement strand
CGCATAGTTTTAAAGATCTAAGCATACATAGGGATATAGGGACAGAGAAAGCGACTTTGTTTTATACTATGTAGTGACATACACTCTTATATATATATTTACACCTAGACACAAAACAAACAAAGGTGCTTATCAAACAAATGTGTCTTGGATGGGAATCGAACCCACGGGCTATGGTTTAGCCGTCAGGGTCCTTAACCACGAGAGCAAGAGGTTGCCATGAAAACAAAAGCTAGACGAAAGAGTACATTAAAGATTTCATGTACATTTATTTTATATGTTATCATATTGGATTGAAATGACAGTTTGGACAGCATAATATTTGAGACAGGCGTTGATTGCCTATTTGTAACAATTGGCAGAAATGGCCATTGCTAATGTTCCAATGTTAATTGATGTAGCGTTGTGTTGTTATTTATACGATTATAATCGAACAATCGATTTATTTATATCGATTATAAGGTTCTTTTTCTAAACGAATAGTGTACAACATTAATAATATCATAGAGCAGCGCTTCGTCTTTTTATTTTGATTGTTAATATGACGACGACACATTTTTATTGCGTAATTTACAAGTCTTAAAATCATCATATTTTTAACAGATAATCTATGCTTTAATGTTAATTTCAAGTAAAACAGTAATACAACTTTAACATAGAGCTTCAGAAACAAGCTTATACGAATATGATTACATAAATAAAACTATAATTTAGTCTTGTTTTAGAATATCACATAAAATGAGAGTCCTAATAAATCTAGACTATTTTAAAAGAGTTGCGACCTATTCATGTGTATCCGGTTACATTCATTAATTTTTATACCCTCTTTACAAAATGCGTCACATTGTAACCTTTGGCCTCAGTATGAGGTTACATACGTAGCTTTTGTTTAACAAGACTTATTGCCTTTATAAACAAAATTAAAAAACCTGTTCTACGCACCTTATATTATATCCGTACAGTTGTTTTAATTTTTCAACGAGAGAGTGGCCTAATTATACTATCTACTCGTATCTCGATAACAAACACGCATCAAAAATAAAAGCAAGTTCGTTCCAAACTCCTTTTCAATAATCTAAGACTCAATTTTAGACACACTATTTAGCAGCGATATATGTATTTTCATCGCCCAATAACTAGTAATTAGTGTCGAACATTGTATGACAGTGAAATGGCAAGGTAGTGGTCTTGTCAGGCAGTTTCCTGATAAGGATTTATTAATCGGAATGAATGTATAAATACTCACCAGCTAGCAATGCCGCGGTCTCGAGTGTCAATGTCAATGCATGAGATAGTGACTCCTATGGTTATTGCCTTTTTTAATTTTAGGAGATAAAAAAGTTTATGACGCTAAATGTGTCACCGGTTAGTATGGACGTTTTTGTTGTTTACTGCCAGTTATTGGCATTGAGTTATGAAAATTGATATAAATAATACATTTATATAAATAATGCATATGATGAATGAAGGAAAACGTCAGGTCTGTAAAGATAAGCATATTTGCTATCCCGATATTCCCACGGGATCGAAATCTACGCGAGTAACCATGTGAGGTATAGCTACTACACATAGTTATAGTTATAACGAAGTACCAAAATGTCATTCAAATTCCGTTACGATTGTATTGATTTACCTAGTTTTTGTAACACGATCCGTGATCGCGAGCGCCGGCACGGACGACTTGTTTACATTGCGCCGCGGCCGTACGCACGATTGTCGAGAATCGTGCTAAACAGAACACCTACTGTCTCCTATAAAGCTACGTTGAGATTTCATTAGCAAACTTATTTGTACGCTTCTAATCATAATCCCAACTGGGTGTTTATGGATTTAATTAGTTAATTAAGTTTCTGTTTTTACTTTTACATCGCAAAATATATTTAATGAAATGAGCTAGAAAGTAATTTAAAGTGAAATACCTTAACCGGGCAAGGTTTGCTTGTATTAAATCCGTTTACTTTAATAGTGAAAACACAAAAAAATATGATTCAAGGTTTTACACAACTTCAATTAATGTTTACAGTTAAACAAGGTAAGTTCCTAATTAATGCAATAAATGAGTAGATTTTATTTGGATTGTTTCTAAAGTTCGACAAGGCTATCCGATTATAGATTTTTTATGATCGTATCCCTGATGGAGGCGTACAAGAACACTATTTTATCAAATTCTATGTGAAGTGTTTCAATCCGCATCGAAAAATGGCGGTAAAATTCAAGCCTCAAAACAAATGTACTCGTGTTTTATTCAACCGAATTATAGAATGATAAATATGTCTATACGCATTATGATTGGATTCTGCCTATACAAAAAATTACACGTACAACAAAGTTGTTATAATTATTACATTGCGCCCGCATGGTTCGTGTAATGCATTTTACCCACATCACACCCGCATTTGCAATTACTGTTACAAGGACAAGTAACGTCTTATGGGTCGAGATGACAAACAAAAAATTAGGATTCTAATATAGTATAAGTATAGTAACACTTTTTTAAATAACGAACCATATTGTTACACTACATTATACGAGTATGTATACAACGCGTATTAGTATCAGATTATTTACAAAAATAATAAACTCATTCTATTACAGATATATACTTTGTTTACATGTATTATTGGAAACGTTAGCTAATCAATCTTAAAAAGGCAAGTACTTTGTTAATTCAAACTTGCATCCCAGGTTTGAACCCAATTAAACTATTGAATTGAAGTGCTAATAAACTTTTCTTGTTTTTGACGTATTAATTCTTTTAATACTATATTTTTATTCCGTTCACAAATTCTTTTATAATTTAAAGTGTGTGCTCGCATCACGGCGTCGGCTTGTTGCGCCGAGCTCGCTTCACACCCGCACTTGCAATTACTGCAGCAAGTGATGTGAAAGCTCCACAGTTTATAGGGTGAGAAAATGTTCAATACTCATAAATACAGAATTTATTATAAGCTTTCTGCACACAATTTACTGTGAGGAATAAACACAGATAAACCTGAAACGTTAAGGACGCTTCTGGTTCATTTTTATTTTAATGTTAGGACCCGCATTATTAACCCTCACATGCCGCATCCACGGGTAATTGTAGGTACTACCGTCTGTACTTGCAGTAAAGTGTTAAGACTTTAGGTATCTACGGATCTACTTACAATATTTTAAGGTCTTAATTAATATACGTACAAAAATACCTAATTAGAGATATGTAATAAACGTTAAAAATAACTATACAATTGCAAAACATAAAATAAAAAATTATCAGTAATTTTTGATAAAATTAATTACTAGATAATTAATAGACAAAATTAAGAAAAATAGTGCACAGCTGAGAGCATAACAAAAAAACTAATTAAAAAAGTTTTACAGTTCTCTCTAAGTGCATACAACTAGGTTTATTAATGTATTACATTTTCTTGCGGCTCACAAACAATTACCAGGAAGAGGCGATCTGTCCCATTAGCTCGATTAAGATGCGCAGTGGCAGTTATCAGCTGTTATTACATGTATTATGTATGATTGGTACATAATCTGTTTGTGAGCTGGTTAAACAATTGGCAAACGACCTAGTTTTAATTGTAGGTACGTAAAAAAATTACTCAACGTTATGATGTGCATTTTTAATAGAGATTTGTAGGTTTTTCCATGAATAATAATAAAAAACGTTAGTTACAATAGCTATATTAAAAACAAACGAATAGGTATGAAATATACTGTTTCTTCCATCCATTTTCACTACAAATTCTTATCAGTTATTCTACTAGTATAGTTTTTCCGACATACCAAGTGTGACTAACGAATGTGTCAGACAATATAACATGTAGATGAATTTTATCTGGACAGTGATGCTGTTTACAACTTCAGCAGACTGGGAAACGTGCTTCAGATGCTCAACGGAGTAAAAGTGTTGTGGAGACTGTAAAATTTATTTCATCGATTAACAATACTTACGCGGTTTTATACTGCTATAAACTAAACTGAAGTTAAGTATGATCGGAGTAGCCGTTAACAGTGTTGGTAACAGATGCGCTATTGTAACTTAGCAAAGTCGTACATTATCTAGTTTCCCTTTATATGGAAACTAGCAAATTTTGGCTTTCAGGTGCTTGTCGAACTACTGTAGCAGGCACTGAAGTGCATATTCAAAGCTGATCACAAAATGACAACGAATAAAATAATACGACACGTTCATTGATTGCCGCCGGCGTCTCGGCAAAAGTATGGTAGTTTTATTCTCAGTAGGTAAGTTAATTATTTATTGTTTGCTTTCCGGTCTACAGCGCTGACCGGATTGGTTCTAAGCAGTTTCTACTTTGATTCACGACTATTGCGTTCACCACAAAATTTATAATAGCTCAATAAATATACATATACTTACTTAATAGAGCATTTTTTTTAAGAGCATTTTTTTTAAATTAAGCTTGTTATAGATAAAAAACTATTTGTTTTTCTTTATTCTTTAATTTCAATTTATGTACATGTGCTCGACGATATTAAATAAGCAAATAATAACATGCATGGTAACATGGTTCAGTTATATAAACAATCAAACTTAGGGAAGTAATTTTATGACTTACGAATTTATGCAAATTTCATTATGAATACTCATGGTAATTTATCCAACCCAATAACAAACGCAACTCGTAGTGGATACAATGTAGTGTTTGTAAGGGCCAAGGACCAAATGGATGACCACTGCCAATAATCATAATGCTGTAGTCAAAATATTTACTCTGTGCTATGTAATCTATCGCGGGCGCGTGTTTGTAGAGTTACTGTTATCAAAAGAAAACAAAAGCTACTCTGTAGTACAAATTAATTGAAATATTATTAAAATGGAGATCACTCATCACCTATATCCTTTTTTAAGGGATGTTTTTTTTTCGTATTTTGGCACTTTGACTGGAATCATAGCAAACGCTTAGAAAAGAGTTCAACGCACGCTTATTTTTAATATATTAGAAAAACATATTTTGACCTTTACTAAATTAACAAAAACTTTACTACTAACCAAGACGAGTCTAATGTACATTGCATAGTTAATAAACGTATTTGTAATAAGTTATGCCTAATCATTTCTGAGACATTACGTTTAATGATAATACTATTATAATGTTAGGTGCGGTATCATGGACGGGCGAGTAAGAAATTGATCACGACGGCAATTAGTGAGTTGGACAATTAGCGCAAATTTCGATAAATAGGCTTTTGGGTCCAAATCGAATTGTAATGGCATAGAAACCGATTAGATTGCAACAAAACGCACGACCTTCGGTCGGCGATGCAGTTCATGCCACGATCTCTTCTCGTCCGCATAAATATCAGCTGGACAACACTCCTATATAAATATAAATTGAAATTCAACACGTACTCACCGTAAACAGACGGCCGTATTGAAAATAAACCGAATACCTCCAATGTGCAAAGTCACAGAACAAAGTAAACAACACAAAGTAAAACTGTCCCTGTTTAAACGAAACGAAAGTATTGCCAAACTCAAAACTGATCGTTCAAATACACCACTTCGCTTACGATTTATCGGACGTTACGAGTGAAGTTTCGCTTTTCGAAGCGTACGCGTCACACGTGCTGCGCACTCGGGCGAGTCGAGACGAATGGCGAGATGTATCGGTCGGATTCGGTCGGTCTGTCGGAGCGCGTGGCGCGGCGTCCCGCTCGCCCGTTCGTTCGGTCGGTTGCTGCGCGCGAATATTTTTTCGGGCTAGTCCTGACCTTTCTAAAAAGGGTGGACGTTTTCTATTGTCAGGACACAAAAAATATCATCAGCGCACAATTAGCCTATTAGCGCTGGACCTGTTTCTATAACAATCTGGATCAAGAGTTTTCATCGAATATGATAATCAACATGACTTTAACAATAAACTAAAAGCACTTTGTCAATAATGTTATGTCAAATATTGTGTTCGATTATGTTATTAATCAATAGTAATTAATTGTGAGCAATGTTTATTAGATTATATCGTGATTTGTTTCATTATAGTGTATATAATGAGAACGAGCCGTTTGGCCCGCTTGCCGACCAGACGGGCCGTTTCCGTACTGCGGCGACGCTTCGTCAAGGAAAACTGACTTACAATATGCACTAATATGCATATAATCGGAAATCTCCCGCCATCCGGTAGGGAAGTGGCGAACACAACATATCACCATATATGCATGTTGTAGTATTAAAATGTTTGTTTTGTCTTTTAATGTTGCCATGCTATAAAAAATAAAGAAAATTGATAAGACATTTTCTAACGTTGACATATGTAACTACTGATATTTTAATTATAAAAGCATTATCGGCCAAAACCGATACCAAAATCCGACGAAACAGCTTAGGAGATAGGAGGTTTTACATTTTCTTTAGCGTAACGTCAAGATCTTTCATGAGATCAGAGTTACGCTCAAGAAATTTTGGACGGTTACATGAGTACAAAAAAAAATGATATAATAATATATCTGTACTCGTGGTTATATATCAACAGTGCCCTAAAAATAGTGAAAGACTGATGAATGAAAAGGTACAATAATATTCCATAATTGTTGTAGAAGGCGTCCTCTGATTAAAAGCTACGAATGTGCAATGAATAATGATTGATACTGGTGTATTGATTACACGCGGCCAGCAAGATGACCACGTACAGTGTATAGTTTGATGTTACAAACGGGTTTGAAGTACTCAACCATCCACGCTTTTAATTATTGATTTTGTAACGTCCAATTGCTTGCCTCTATATATATCTGGACATTAAATCTAATTCTGGTGCAGTTTTCAATAGGAAAAATGTTAAATATCTCTGAAGATATTTGAACTGGTACATTGTTTTGCAGCAAATATCAAATTGTTAGTAACGTAAAAACAGAATTGAAAACTAGGTATTGTATTGAAGTATAATGTCATACTTAATTATTACACTGTAAATAAAGCAGTAAACATAAAAGCAACAAGGGTAATTTCCATTACAAGCAGGGGATTTTAGTGTTTTGTACATAGCCCGATGTCTTAAAAGCATTTTCTTGCTCACAAGATATTGCAGTCCTAGATGGTTAGAAAAAAACAAGGATTACACGCCTTGACGATCATCCCATAAAAATACAATGTTAGGATGAGAACGTGAATCTCCTATGTACTATGTGCCATTTGTTCGGCTTTATAAAATCCACCTGTGGGTTGTAGACAAAACATTTCGAGGAGAAAGGCAAAAATAAAGCAGATGTAGCGATCTACTGACATCTGAACATCGATTTGCCCGGATAGAGACGATGATGGCTTGATAAATGGAGTGATTGATAAGTTTATCAATAGACCGATCGTTCAATACTTTAGTTAGGATACATTGAGATATACTGTAACTCACGAAGGTAAAACGGTATAGCGTAAGTTTCACTTTCATTTTGATCGCATCTTGAACTCGCAGATACGTGATCGCGCTTGCGACATCTGTTGTTAATGTCCAAAAAATGAAAACAAATACAAAGATCTGTATCGAAGGCACCAGTTGCTGCATGAACGTTTATAGCTCAAAGTTGACCATTTGGTCTTCTGATTGCACGCGTGTAAAGAAGATACACCTGATAATGACATGAAGCGCTCCAGCGTTTTATTTCCATAATATATTAAATTACTGCTAACAAACAGTTTATTTACACATCGGATATGATTTTTGAATAATTTTATACTTTTGTAATTAAGTTTTTTGTTTTTCCTAACAGATAAGAAAATAGGCTTATATGATTTTTTAATTGCAATTATCAATGCAGACACTGTGTAGTTATTTAGAGTTAGTAATGTATAAAATTGGTTTTTTTTTTAAATAGTAAATTAGTTCCGATTATTCTGTTTTTATTACTTTATAATGTCCAACGTCTTAATTGCGTATACAATCACAGTAATCTATCAATGTCATGAAACTTCATTCGAAATTCAAATTGTGGAATTGATTTTTTTAAATATGTCGTTTCTTGTTAATCTTTGGTAAGGTTGTTTTATGCCGTTTACATATTAACAGTGGAACCAGTAAAATACTAATAAATGTAACCCTTATTATGACTCGTAATTCATGTCCTTAGCTTATGTGTATTTCAGTTTGCGGTAAGTAAAATGTTATTCGTATTTGCTTAGCTTAACTCAAACGTGGATATAAATGTGGTGTTCTAGAAATGTAAGCTTAGCAAACAACATACAACGTTTAATAACAACTCGTATAACAGTTAAATGTTTGTGGGATTTGTACTGAGTAAGCGTTACAGACTATTATGTAGTAATACAGGAATGAAAATAGGTTCCTCTTCCTCTATTTATATACAGTGCTGGTTATGTTTTGTTTGTTTGTCCATTTAGTACCGTCTATAACTAGTCAATATTAGGTAAAACAAAGAGTGAACTTAAGGCTTAGCGGCAGTTGATCCTTTAGGAATAGTAGAATTATCATTCTGAGTATACTCTCCTCGTAACTGGGATGAACCAAGACCATGCATCGCCCACATTATTCTATTGTAAATTACTGAACGTCGCAGTGTACGTAATTAATTTTATTAGAATTATGTATTCACTTGCGTTTGGCAACCGAGCTTTCGGGAATCCAGCAATTGGAATTGGTATCTAAAGAATAAAAATTTTGACGCCGTTCTAATAACCTACCGGTATTTGATTTTGTAAAACTTTTGTCTTTCCAGGATAAGAATAAATCACCTATTTTTGGAGTAAAGAAAAAATACTTGCGTCGAATGCGGTTCAGTTTGAAAAACAGGAACCATTTTTATGATCATTTGGATACAGAGATAAGGTTTCATTTGGTCATAAATAAGTGCGACCACAAAATACGTTATTGAATAAGCATTCTATACTACAACATTATCAAAATTGTATAACGCTTGCTACCCGGCCGCTTACAAAGATGAGCAAAAATATTTTAGAACTCGCCGATATTGACTGCATTTGGACTGTTTATGTAATTCGAAAAGCGAAGAGATTTCAGAGCATTATGCGTGATGACGAAAGAAAGTGGAATCGTGACATCTCTTGCGACTCTCGGATCGCGGAGAAACCGCGGCTTTCTACCCAAATTATTGTATCGTTACGCAGTTACTATATTGATAACGGTACCACCAGCACTGAAGAGAATGCTCACTCTATTCAATGATTTTTTGTATCTTCTCGTAATTGTTAATGGTTCTTCTTTCGATCTCGGAAGTTACCGATTGAAGGTACGATCTTATGCTAGGATCAAATACTTTCGCAGCTAAGCCTTCTACCGTCCAAGAAGTTACTTTTCGTTTCGCTTCCTATGATGTGGTTTATGTCATTGACATGTATGAAAGAACATAGTGGCATGTCATGTCAACTGTCATCTGTCAACTGAGTAGTCAGTAATAAACTATCTGCGACTATAGACGGCTGTTTTAATGACAACATTATATATCAGTCATGCATTGATGAACATAACATGTTCTTAGCTCTAAGGACTTACAGACTATTACCGTAATTTTTATTCCATGGAATGGATGTAATTTTTATTCCATGGAATAAAAATTACTTGAATCTGGTGATAAGGGGAATGACTCGCAGCATATCAGATTCTAAATATGTTCGTTGTCAGTTCATACATCTCAAGAGCTTTTTCGTCCGGTTTTTTTCTCTTGGTCTTCAAGGTAAATAATAAGTAAGCTACTTGAAAATTATCTTATCTTATTTTAAGTTGAAGAATTTATACACTGTCAATGGTAAATTATGGATTGATATAACAATTCGATAAAATCCTTGAAAGCACCATATTTGTAAGAATAAACGGTCTGTCTTTGCTTTTGACTATGAAGACATAAATTGAGAGAGAGGGAATATACAGTACGTATACTATACCTGTCATTAGCATGTGTGTAACGCTTAATTACGATATTATTATTTCATGGGACAATCGAATAAAATTACTATTAATAAGTCGGAAAACCAACTGTTAAATGTCACATGAACGCATATCCATTAGTGTCAGCGCAGGAAAATGGTGATGAATAAACGCAATTATTTTAGTGTTTTGGTGTATTCCATTCATCATCATTATCCATGGTTATGTCGCTATATCGCGGTTACACCCTACATCATTGCACTGGTACAACGATAAAGAACCGTTGAACCGTTAGAATGATGCGACTATTAGAACGATAGGTTGGATCTGCTCCCAGAATGAGAAGGATTAAGGCTATATTCTGTCGCGCTTCCAAGCGCTGTTTCTCAGGCACCACACGCCTCAGACAGCATTACGGCGAACTATAACATGCATAGGTTCCCACAAGACGTTTTCCTGCACAGTTATAGTCAATGATATTTAACGGTAACATGAAAAGTTTGAGTTGCGAATACGAATTTGAATCCCAGACCCTCGGAGTGGGAGGCTAAAATTTAAGCATTAGGCTGTTACCGATCTTGATTAGTCGTTTATTTACTATGAAAATATACATGCCGTAGAGTAAATTCGCGAGGTTGTTTATAATTACTTTGCCATAAATCTCAAACGGTTATAAACAGTTGGCCAATGTATTGACTTCTAATGGATACGTATAGTATTCGCTGTGTGATAGCGGGCTATCTCAATTTCGCTGAGTAAATTAAATTTAAAGAGTCAAATTAGTACAGATTAAGTCCAGAAAAACATTAGTCATATACCTACATCCTTGTTTGAATGCTATTTTACACAAACGTTCAAAAGATTGTATTCTACTCTGTCAAAAAAACGAAATAGTCTCTATTTTCAAATGTTTATTGTTTCACGAAGTGTATTATTTTGTTTTTATATATTCTCAGTGGCGTTTGAGAATATATAGTTACCGTAATTCTACACGATGACGATGCCCAATAACATAATATGAAACATGCATGTATGTATGTGCATCACGTGTCCTAAACAGGTCGAACAAAACGGAATAATACATCTTTTGTTTTCCCTTAGTATTCAGTTCAAAGACGTTTGTAACACGGAAAGACTGAATTACTTGTAATTGCTAACTGTCTTATGTAACGCATGCGATCATACTCTATTGCGATAGCGCGCTGTTGAAATTAATTGAGTCTCGTTAGAGCTTGGGTAATATTGAAATCCGTAGTTAACGATAAGTAAGTTTTGTGGGATAAGTATCCCTAATTTTTCTAGGATACTTATCACTTTGACATTATCCCTCTTATTGCAGTATGCGGCTGGTAGAATCTTTTCTTGCCAGACCGAACGAACAAGACTGTAGATGCCCTCACGTAGGACGATAATAATAATAATATGTTGATACAACTACATACACGGTCATTTGATCTTAGAGTTACAACTCATCTGTAACCAACCGCTAACAGCGCGGATACTGATACGAACTGCACTTATACTAAAATAATCCTAAAGGGACTAATGTTACTAACTGTCCTATTCCCGTTCCTATTTATGTTACCAATGAACACTAACTTGTTTATATATTTATTAACACTTATGAATTTATTCCTACAGTCCGATTAGAGGTTAGTTCCAGATGTCCATAGGCGGCAGCGGTTACCTGTAACTGCCACACTCTTCAAGTCAAAAAAATAGATCTGTAGGTAGTACATACAAGATGTGTAGGACCATACAGATCACTTAAAATAAGATGGCCGTGCTCATTCTCTATATTTATCAGTCGAAAAACAATCACGTAACGTTAACATGTGCGACATTTTTTGCTGACACCTTTAAAGGGCTTCGAAAGATAAAAGCCCTAAAAGCATACCGTTTTAAAGTAAGGAAACCTCAAACAAAAAGTGAAGATGTGCACACTTATATTCGGTCGGAAATTTAAATTGAAAGCTTTAGTAATCTCAAAGTTCAACGCTTAAAGTGAAATGTTCAAATTATAAGATGTTTGCGTTGCGATTGAACTGGTCTTAGGGTTCGAAGTGAAAAATGTATGCGTATAAAAAGTATGGCTTTGACCGTTTTGATGTGGAGTTTATACAAGAATGAGTACATACATAACATCACGCCAGGTCCCGAACGGGGTAGGCAGAAAGCACTTCACTGACGCGCTTTGTCTTCATTCATAACTCTCTTCATGCATATACACCGGTTTCGGAGAGAGTGAGGAATGAGTATTAATGTATATTATATTATTGTTATATTTCTATATATTAAAGAGAATAAAATCACTGGGAAATATGTTTGAGTTTCTGTACTTGCTGTAGCTGTAGTTATGTTTGAGTTGAAGATATCTTCACTATTGCTTCGGTGTTAGTTTAGCAGACACAGATATGTTGTGTAGTTTTAGAAGTGTACGAAACAAATACTTTCGCGCCGGAACATTTTCTGAATAAGGAATTTGTGTGGAATCAAACTACCGTCAAGTAACTAATGAGGTAAGCTTCTTGCAAAAAAGTTTTTTTCGTGCTAACAGAGCTTGCGCATTTTCGTTTCTATCGCGAATAAAGTGTAAAAAAAAATAAAAATAATGTGTGACCTAAATAAATAAATAAATAAACATTCGAGCGATCATTATGAAATTTATCTGTGCATGTAACAATTAGATAGAATGTAGTATCTACTTTTTAGTTTGAAAAATTAATATGATAAAATAACCTTTTCCTTTCTTTTTTTATATTAAAATTTTTAGCTCCACACTCTTGGCGTCCGTGCCTTCTTCAATTTATAATGTTTTTAGCAATTTGTACCTTTTTCCCACTGTCTCCACTCATCCTTGTTTGTCGCTTAGTTGCCTATTAATGATGGTTATTACAGAAGAGTTGCGTGAATAAGAAAAAGTCTTGATAACTTTACCATTTCGTAAAATAATGTTACAACAGTTCGGTTACGATTTTTGTTGGATGTGTAACAGGAATTATGGAATATAATAATGAATTAACTGTCATACGCGTATGTCAATAATTGCACGGAGGAGTTAAAGGTACATGTAGGTACTTATTGATAGTGATTGCTGTATCATTGAAGTGAGTGATGCTTTCGTCGGCGCGCAGTGACAATGGCCAAGGGCGTTCGGCGAAACCTGCCAATTTGTCAATGTCGTCCCTAATGGTAACAGATCAAAGCCACAGCACACTGTTGGTATGTTTTTTTTGTCATTTATAAATTCTGGCAGACCGTCCGGCCGCCACCTAATGGTAAGTGGTCGCTGTCATCCGTGAAACAGTTTATGACACTGAGAAAGTCACCGACGATTAGCGAGCTTTGTAGCCGTCTTATTTATGAACAAGATATAACGCATTAGAAATATCTCACGGAAGCTTATTCCACAGATATGATAGTTAAAAGTTATCAACGTGTATCAAATAATAGCTCAAGTTGTAACATCGGCAACATTGTGACTAACCGCTTGAGTACATAATGTTGTTGGAATTATCTAGTTTCAAATGTGTCTGAACTAGGTGTTACTGAATTCCAATTAATGCCAAATAGTTATCGTCAGTTTAGAGACTATTGCTGTTGCATTGTTAATATAATAACATATGTTGAATGCATCAATATTACTGAATAACCCGCCAAACTATACAGTGGTTTGTAGACGAATAAATCGCTCTAAACTCAATCAACATACTTGAATCACTATTTCAGATAGACGACTATGCGATAATGCAGCATGTTCTCGCTAGTTTAACATGCAACACATTGCGTTTGACATTCCACATTGTTTTAGGGACAGGGAACTCAGATTGGCTTGTTTTGAAACATTGCAGAGATCGATAGTGTGCGGTGTTACTAAATTGTTGATGAAATACTTAGAAACAGCATATAGCGTTATCAGCGGCGCGAATGCTTATCGCGAAACTGAAGAGCGTTAATGAAAAACTGACGGCGTTAATTGTTCGCGTCAAGCCGGCTTTACCCGTCTGATAAAATACAGCCGCTGCGTTGGTTAGTGAAAAGCGGTAATAAGTGTTAGTTATCAAAATATGTTCGCATTTCAATGACGGCATCTCACATGATGCGTTTCAGGCGTCGGCACAGTGAGCCTTTACATTTTTTTTTTAATAGTACATGATAGGAAATAGGTAACTAATTCGTAATTGAACAAATCGGATTATATTATGCCTCTGCTGCGGATAGCGATATATGCGCGCTCAGCGAGTATTATCTACAAAGGTGATATTATAGTTTACAATCGATATAGAACACTATTTGTACTTTAGTTCTTTGGTTCTCTTCGGTGAGTATATTTGTATAGTACAATTTACGGGTACTATGATCAGGTTGCCATTATAAAGCTCTCGTGAGTCAGCGAGATGCGTCATGCTCGGTAATGTCTTCAACGCTTATAGGATGTATTTTATTAACAACACCATAACATACCAGCTGTTCGAATTATTCAATGATACGTACTTCAATTATTCTTTGATTCTCGTAAAAGACTATAGAACCCGCAGCAAAATTTTAAAGTCACTGGCAAGACGACATTTATGGATATTTACAAGTTATTATGCAAGCTTAAATAGCATTAAAAAAATATACATAAAGTATTAAAAGAGCATGGATCAAGTTGGGACTTGTATGTGTGTGTGTAGTGTGAAGAATCACTAAGCGACAGCGCGCATATAATTTTAGGTAGGTAATCTATGCATCTAATCTACATATCTATACATAATATAATAAAACTGTAGAAAAGTTCAATTCTATACATTGAATAAAAACTAACAAAAATACGCCCAGGGCTCATCATACAAGTAACACAAGCCAAATAAAAACATTTTGAAATTTTTGTCTGTCCGTCTGTTGTCCGGCTTTCACGCAAAAACTAATGGATGGATTTCGCTGAAATTTTTTTTATTATATAGCTATTAGACCTCGGCAACATATAGGCTATAATTTATTTTGAAATACTAAAAATGTTGCTCAAAGTCACTATTCCACGCGGACGAGGTCGCGGGGAAAAGCTAGTACTTAATATAATATTAAACTTCAGCAAGAACAAACGAAGCTCGTCAACATAAAATTATTACTTCGATCAATGATATCCCAAGAGCTTTTGTCGTTTGTTTAATTTGTCATTGACTCTATTAGCCAACCATCATCACAGTACCTACATTAATGCTAATTTTCCCGAAGCGTAGGCTTTATTTGAAAGTTCACAATATTTTATATGCAAACATTTACTGATACTAATTTTCTAATAATATTAAGTTCAATGGTTTCAAGTCATTAAACTCTTCAGTACATTACAGCTAGCTGGAGACAAGGGTTAGTGACCACGCTGTTACCTGTTACGTTACTGTGAATAGCCTTAAACAATGTTTGCAAACTGTCGTAGATTTATTATGTTATGAGAATCTGTTAAAAAGGGTTTGATTGGTTTAGGAGATTACCAAATAAAGGAATATAATACTGAGATATGTACTAATAAGTACCTATAGCACGCAAGATAGGCGAATTCTCAATCCATTATTGAAATTATATGGCATTAGGATTGTTAAGAACATTAAAGCTGACGAGTTGATGAAGCTTAAATATGTATGTAAGATAATTAGTGCGTGCGTGCTTTTCGTTTCAAACCATATAAGCACATGAAATGCTGTTTAGCGGCATAAATACTCGTAAATATAATGGCGATTATTTCGTGGTCGAATTTCATTATTTCGTAGAGAATTTCAACACATTTTTTTGTTCAAACCGTTTTTAAGTTCCATTGCTGGACACGATTCTGTTCCCATAATGTGATGATAAAAGTAAAAACTGAAATTAAAATTAGATGAATTAGTTTAGACGTATTTAATTTTATGATCATTAAAAAATGAAATACCGACTTCACGTTTTTAGGCAGTTTTTCTTGTATCATGAATTGAGTTGATTACGTATTAATTATTCGAAAACATATGCAAATGATTTGCTAAGTTAAAAATTGTTGGCGAGCGTGCGGTAAAAGTTCCGCGAGTCGAAACATTACGCTCAGATTTAATGTTATTTAAGTCCTTAGTGAAAGTCGAGCCGTTAATTGACTTCGCAAACAATGCGACAATATCCTTATTGTACAAGTTCAAAATATGCTAATTATTGCCCATTATATTTATGATTCAATGAAATCTTGATTGTTCATAAATGTATTGTTTTATTTTAGAAATTGTAATATACAATAGAAAATCAATGTCGTAGTACAACATAACGAGGAACTGCTACCAGCCGCTGCCAGGGATAGTGTCCAAGGTCGCTGACCTTTTTATAAGTTTTAGTTCAAAACAATCAACGTCAAATGCATTTGTTACTATTTGTTAGACCGGTCACTTACAAATTATTAATTGCACATTTTTTCTTATTCTACGTCAGAATCAATTGAATTGAAAATACAACTAAGCTACTTTTTGTATAAACGTAACAAAATTCCAGTAATAAATAATACTTAATATGATGCCAGGAAGTTGGTGTTTTTTAATACATACGATATACCAACTGGGACATTTCACGTTAATTATATAATATAGCTCGTAGATATCTGTACCTACTTATATCTAATCTTAAACAATAATGATATTTTGCCTGTCACAGATGTGTTCGTACCGCTGAAGTCAGTGTGCCTAGTGCGAGTTTTCTTTTCTACTCATCTCCGAGTGCATAAATCTACAATTTGTATGGAATTGAAACAGCGCCAGCTATTGTCAGTTATGGGAAACTAATTTTTGCGAGTGCGAATGTCAATAGCACTTGTCAGTGGGGGATGTTATCGCACGTGA